>SJYQ01001793.1:2210848-2229499 GCA_006410935.1 Redunca redunca | reverse complement strand
ATATATATGTATATATACACATAACTGAATTAATTTGCTATACACCTGAGGCTAACATATTACAAATAAACTATATTTATAAAATAATATAAAAACACAGAACCTACTGTGTACCACTTGAGGGAAGGACATTTAGTATATTTTTAAGAGATATGGGAACATTGGATGTTTCATTTTGCAAGAAAAAAATGGTGTTTTGATGATTATTTTTTAATGAACTCCACAAGGTAAAATGTTTACAGCAAAAAGAACAGAAAATGTTACAGCTCACTTTTAAGTGTTGTCTATGTGCCAAGTAATGTGCTAAATGCTTAACAGGTATTATTTGGTTTAATAATCAACATTTCAGATAAAATAGATGAAATTTTTATTTCTATTTCACAGATGAGAAAAATAAGAGGTTGCAAGATTAAGGAAATGGAGGAACCTGGATCAAAATCCATGCTGGTCTGACCTCACACCACAGCCTCTTTATCTCTTCAACTCAAAAACACTAACAGTGATTGCCTCTGGGTAGAAATATTATATGTGACTTTTTTCTCTTTTGGGCTTCCCTGGTAGCTCATCTAGTAAAGAAACCACCTGCAATGCAGGAGACCCCAGTTTGATTCCTGAGTCAGGAAGATCCCAGAGAAGGGATAGGCTATCCACTTCAGTTTTTCTCTTTTACACTTTTTTGCTTTTTCCAAAATCAAGAAACACAGATTGCTTCTTTAAAAAAAAATTTTTTTAAAGAAACATTCATTAAAGTTGACCACAGCCACGATATGGTTAAAGGAGACTGCTGTATGCAATGGATCCTCACTGAAAACGGGATAACTATGAACACAAGGAGCTTTCATATTCTGCTGAAGCTTCTGTTCAAATCTAATTTCTCAAAGTATATTGCTAGACATTAATGAAAACCCAAAGAGATACACGCATTCAGGAGATGTATAGCCAATGAATTTTCTGTTGTTTTTATAGTGAACAACTTTTTTATATCCTAACATTTTTATGCCAGTTATGAAAAAGATAAATAAATATTTATGACATTCACTCAATTCCACAGTAACTACTAAGTTGCTCAGGTTTTCACTCTGGTTTGAAATGTGCATATTTTAGTGGCTGGGAGTCTCAACCCTCAAAGAGAAAGCCACAGAACACTGTCATTTTCAGACCCTAAAACTACTCATTTGACTCACTACAGCGATTTGCCTTGGTAGCAGCACATAACAAGCTTAATTAAGGCAGCTGTAGACACAGACAGATACAAAGCCCAGTGCTGCCCAACGAACAGCTAAGAAAACACCAGAATTGCCATGGACACTGGTTTTACAAAGCCTCACCATGTATCAGAAGCATCTGATCAAGAACAACAAACAAGGAGACTGAGGGAACACACAGAAATAAATGAGAACCAATTTCCACTGTTCAACTGTCTTACAGAAATTTCCTTTACCAAAAAAACCCCAATTTACTCCTTGGTATATTGACTGAACTTCCACTTGAGGGAGATTTATATAGCTATAACAGGCTAATTATAAAGAAAAGGCCAAAATTCACCAGTGGGTAATTCATGAGCTAAAAGCCCATAGGCCAGTTATCTTCTGACTACACACATTTTGTTGTTGTTGTTATTTGTTTTAACTGACTTAGTGCCAAATTTTTGGACAGAAGTACTTCTCATTAAAAAAATAAAAAGTTTCTAGATTTTTTTGGAAAAACTGAAGACCAGGCTACATTAGTCCAGCACTCTCTTACTGCAGCCATCAGTTGGAGCTGAATAATGGCTTACCTAGCAGCCCCTCCTGCCACTCCAGACTATTCTACCAGCTAATGTCAACTGCATGACTCTTGCAGGCACCTGAGCATGAAGCGCTTCTAACAGAGACACCTAAAAGACCATTAAAATACACCACACCCGACAGTCCACGTTTCACCTAAATGAACATAGCCATACTTCTCCAAGCACTGCTCTCCGAATCCAGGAACAGAAGTGAGGATGCAAAGAAGCACCCTCTCTGCAAGTGAAGTCTACCTTGTCACCACCTACCAAACCACAGGAGGAGAAGGGGACGACAGAGGACGAGATGGCCGGGTGGCATCACCGACTCGATGGACAGGAGTTTGAGCAAGCTCTGGGGAGCTGGTGGTGAAGAGGGAAGCCTGGTGTGCTGCAGTCCATGGGGTTGCAAAGAGTCGGACATGACTGAGCGAGTGAACTGACCCAACCACAACCACCCAACCAACAGCTGGGGAAAAGGTGCTCCATGAACTAGCCATGTTTACCTGACCAGATTGACTTTCCCTGACTCCTCCTACCCATCACTTTGTGATCCATCTATACCAATGTATTTACAGTGCCCACTTCTACCTTAGCCATGGGCCCCCCAATCTATGTGTCTCCTCCTGCCTTTGTTGGTTTTACGTTTTCCCAGTGGACTATATATGCAATGTGGGCCACTGGTTTCTGTCATGTTCACCCTATAGGCCCAGAATGGAACTCAGAATATAATTATTGCACCAAAGACTCATCAGCAAATTCTAGATCACCTTCAGAATGCTTAGCTTAAATACTGATCCTTCCCTACCCTGGCAAAATCCACCCTTCTGTCTTATTGTTCACCACAGCTAATACTATTGGGGGCCATCCTTAGCCATATTATTATCTATTTATTTGTGCTTTCAGGATTAATCTCGTATCTTGAGAAAGAAACTTATCTTTTTTATGACTGAAGAAAAAGAAGAGTCAACCACTATCTTGCAAGGGCTCAAACATGCTGAGTAAATGGATGAATTGATAGAGTACTATGATCCTTTCCCATAAATCATCACTCCTTGTCATGGACAGAGAAGGAGCCACAATTCTCTTCATCCCCGTCATCCTCATCGGCAGCATCACCACCGGTGCCAGCACCACCATCTCCATTTGAAAAAAACAGCAGACACCCACTGCATGCAGCCTAAGAGCTGGGGCTCCAAAGCATGCCTCTGTGACTAGTGTAGCTGAAGTGCAGGCAAGGGGACAGAAAGGATCGTACCCTGAGGACTGGGATTATTCTACAGATTGCCACTTCCTCTTTCACACCCTCCAGATTTAAAAAATAAAAGGGAACAACTGCTTGTTTAGATCATCTCCAAGACAAAGCCACCATCACATGGGCAACCAGGAATGCACCCAGAAGATAGTTAGCTGAATAACGTATGCCTAATTCAATCCTAGTGGTGACATGTCTGATGTCTTCACCTACAGAACATATTTCGTAGCTCCTTTCTCTAGAGTTTTCTGTAAATTATGGATTAATAAACATTCCTGAAGAATGCTGCTTTATTAATCTTGCAAAATACTCAGGAAAAAAGGAAAATATTTTATTATGCCACCTAACTTGAATTATGATAAAGTCCACGTGTGCGGATAATAAAGGTGCTTTCTGCAGCAAACCGTCCATGTGGCCACGGTGGCTTCCCTTCCAGCTGGATTTGGAGGAAACAAAATAGCAAATTGTCTCCTAACCTGTGAAGATGATAGGGGCCACCAAGGTCACAGCAAACCATGACTGATTTCAAGCCTCTCTTAGAGCTGAAGAAGAAGAAAGAAGGCACAGAGAGAGCAGGTCTAGCATTCAGCCACTGAACTCTTCATTACACCGAAGCAGGTCATATTCAAAGGGAATGGCTATGCGGCCATGCCATCTATTTTATTTGTCTGAGGGGGAGGCAGAATGGAACTACGGTGGCTGGCATGGCCACATGCACCAGGTACAGTTCTAATTGTGTTGTAGGTGTCATTCTTCTTTTTTTGGGGGGGGAGGGCGGGGGGAGGTGTGCCATGTGACTTGTGGGATCTTCATTCCCCTATCTGGGATTGAATTCGGACCCACCCTCATAAGTGAACACATAGACAGAGTCCTAATCACTGGACTACCAGGAAATTCCCCTAAGTGTCAGTTCTTTTGATTTACAGAACAGCCCCATAGGAACCCCTTTTTCCATTGACGCTCAGACAGTTCATGGTCTTGTCTGTGGCCACAGAGCTAATCATTGGCCAAGTCTCCTGGGTTTGACCATCTATAAAAATGGGGACAGTAAGAGCCTTCCCGTCTATTAGATAGGACTGCTCTGAAGATCAAAGGTGAAGCTCTCTGAAGACTGTGTGTGTGTGTGTGGTGTGTGTTTGGATTTACCTGTATATTTTACTTTCTGGCTTCCTTTATTCCATCTCAGTGTCAAGTATTTAAATGTTTAAGTAGCCAAAGAACCAGACCTAAAATTCACTCACTAAAACTCATTCACAGCTATTTGTAAGGCCTCCTCAGACAGCCATTTTGCTTTTTTGCATTTCTTTTCCATGGGGATGGTCTTGATCCCTGTCTCCTGTACAATGTCATGAACCTCAGTCCATAGTTCATTAGGCACTCTATCAGATCTAGTCCCTTAAATCTATTTCTCACTTCCACTGTATAATCATAAGGGATTTGATTTAGGTCATACCTGAATGGTCTAGTGGTTTTCCCTACTTTCTACAATTTAAGTCTGAATTTGGCAATAAGGAGTTCATGATCTGAGCCACAGTCAGCTCCTGGTCTTGTCTTTGTTGAATGCATAGAGCTGCTCCATCTTTTTGGCTGCAAAGAATATAATCCATCTGATTTCGGTGTTGACCATCTGGTGATGTCCATGTGTAGAGTCTTCTCTTGTGTTGTTGGAAGAGGGTGTTTGCTGTTACCAGTGCATTTTCTTGGCAAAACCCTATTAGTCTTTGCCCTGGTTCATTCCGTATTCCAAGGCCAAATCTGCCTATTACTCCAGGTGTTTCTTGACTTCCTACTTTTGCTTTCCAGTTCCCTATAATTAAAAGGACATCTTTTTGGGGTTAGGGACTGTGAAGAAAGCTGAGCACCCAAGAATTGATGCTTTTGAACTGTGATGTTGGAGAAGACTCTTGAGAGTCCCTTGGACTGCAAGGAGATCCAACCAGTCCATTCTGAAGGAGATCAGCCCTGGGATTTCTTTGGAAGGAATGATGCTAAAGCTGAAACTCCAGTACTTTGGCCACCTCATGCGAAGAGTTGACTCATTGGAAAAGACTCTGATGCTGGGAGGGATTGGGGACAGGAGGAGAAGGGGACAACAGTGGATGAGATGGCTGGATGGCATCACCGACTCAATGGACGCGAATTTGAGTGAACTCCGGGAGTTGGTGATGGACAGGGAGGCCTGGCGTGCTGAGATTCATGGGGTCGCAAGAGTCAGACATGACTGAGCGACTGAACTGAACTGAACTGAAAACTCATTCACTGCAAAGGGGCAATAAATGGTTCCAGCTCCACGATTCACTCCTTGGTGACTCTGTGACAAGCTGTCCAGGTCTCCAGCCTAAGCGATAGATATCTCATCCACAGAATGAGTGAGTAGTTCTTCTGAACTTCAGGAACACATCCAGCCTGGGCATTCCATGATCCCAGAGGGGCTGCACTGCCTGCCATCAACACTGTCTAAGAACTGCATGTTATTGGGCCACATTTTCATTCAGTCTTCCTCTGTTATGTTAAAATATAGGGTCACAATACCTTATCCAAATACCCTGGGGTCTTCTATGTTCATAATACAGATTTTATTTTGCTTCCTAGAAAGGTAGACTTTATTATGCCATGCTGCTGCTGCTGCTAAGTCACTTCAGTCGTGTCCAAATCTGTGCCACCCCATAGACAGCAGCCCACCAGGCTCCCCCATCCCTGGGATTTTCCAGGCAAGAACACTAGAGTGGGTTGCCATTTCCTTCTCCAATGCAGGAAAGTGAAAAGTGAAAGTGAAGTCGCTCAGTCGTATCGAACTCTTAGCGACCCCATGGACTGCAGCCTACCAGGCACCTCCATCCATAGGATTTTCCAGGCAAAAGTACTAGAGTGGGGTGCCATTGCCTTTTCCATATTATGCCATACATTTACCTTTTATCTATAATACCCCTAGCTGGGTTTGGGATGGTACCCTGTAATCAAATTCATTGATGTTTCTAGAGCCATTCACAGTTAAGACTATTCACAGACGGATCACTAAATATTCTAAGGATCTTCAGGACACTTCAGGTCAGGTCAGATTTTGCCACTAAATGAATTATTTAACAACAACGAAAAAAACCTGAGTTTTTTTTTAGAGCCCTGTAGTCCTACTCTGCTGCCCTGCTCAGTAGATCGCCCAAACACCCGACGGTAACACAGTTCACCCTGGCAAGACAGAGATGCAGTTGCCAATGGAGTCACTCTCAATTTTCTACAAGGGAGGCTGGATCGGGTCGGGTGGGAGGAGGGGAAGAGAAGGAACTCCATTGTTTCCCTTTGGCTCTGAAATATTAATAAATGCTGCTATAAGAGATTTATTTCCCTAGCGTATGAACTAGTCCTTTGCCTGTTTCTCTCAGATCCACTCTTGGCCATTCGCCTCCCCATACTGCTGAGTGTGGTGGAAAGCTGGTCCCAACTACATCTCCCAGGTTTTCTGGGCAACTAACTTCCAGTGGGGCTCACCGAATGGTATCCATAGCAGGAAGACGGGAAGGAAGGGAGGAGGAGGAGGAGCAAGGGTCTCCCTCTCTTTAAGTTTTTTTTTGATGCAGAACATTTTAAAGTCTGGGCTTCCCAGGTGGCACTACTAGTAAAGATCCTGACTGCCAATGCAGGAGACATAAGAGATGTGGGTTTGATCCCTGGGTTGGGAAGATCCCCTGGAGGAGGGCATGGAAACCCACTCCAGTATTCTTGCCTGAAGAATCCCGTGGACAGAGGAGTTGAGCAGGCCACCATCCATAGGGTCACAAAGGGTTGCACATGACCAAAGAGACTTAGAACATACATACATTTTAAAGTCCGTATTGTTTCTGTTCTACGGTTTAGTTTTTTGGCTGTAAGGCACATCAGGATCTTAGTTCCCTGTGTGTGTGTGTGTGTGTGTGTGTGTGTGTACTCAGTTGTGTGAATCTTTGCAACCCCATGGAGTGTAGCCAACCAGGCTCCTCTGCCATGGAGTTTTCCAGTCAAGAATACTGGAGTGGGTTTGCCATTTCCTACTCCAGGGAATCTTCCCAACCCAGAGACTGAACTGGAATCTCCTGCCTCTCCTGTGTTGGTAGGCAGATACTTTACTTCTAGTATCACCTGGTAAGCCTCTTAGTTTCCTGACCAGGGTTCAAACCCACATCCCTGGCACTGGAAGGCTAAGTCTTAGCCCCTAGACTGCGAGGGAAGTCCCCCCTCCCTCTCTTTCTGCTTCAAGGTGGCTGCTGCAGCAAAGTCTCTTCCCTAGCTCCAGCTAGGATGTTGTTTTGGGTGTTTGGGGATAGCACAGAAAGGTACTCTTCAGCCCTGACACATACTGGTTGGCAGAGTTTCAATCTGTATGCTCTAATTTTAAACTGGCTACAGATAATTCACAAAATGGCCAATCACCCATGTGAAATATTTATGCTACCACAGGATTTGACAAAGAACTACAAAGTCCACTTCCCAACTACTCTCCAAACTCCTCCTCCTCCACTGAAATAACATATGTAAGAAAGAGAGGGAATATTGACCATTTCAGTAACCACGAAATCACACTGCAGACTTGGAGGTTGAGAAGCCTTTGTTGTTGATTTCATGAAACTTCTTTGATTTTTTTTTTAATAGAAGGAAAAAAGGAAGAAAGGAAAGAAAGAGGAGGAGTGAGGACAGGAAAGAACAGGACAGGCAAAAATTTTGGAATGAAAGACATGTCCCAGAAGAAACGGTTCAGAATTACAACAGAAAGCTCCATTTTGTCTTCATAAACTCAAAATAGTTCACTACATAGATATGCTTCCCTCCACAGTTAGCACTATGGTAGCTTTTAAAAATTAAAGGTCGGTCAGTCAGTTCAGTCACTCAGTTGTGTCTGACTCTTTGCGACCCCAAGAAACGCAGCACGCCAGGCTTCCCTGTCCATCACCAACTCCTGGAGTTCACTCAGACTCACGTCCATCGAGTCAGTGATGCCATCCAGCCATCTCATCCTCGCTCGTCCCCTTCTCCTCCTGCCCCCAATCCCTCCCAGCATCAGAGTCTTTTCCAATGAGTCAGCTCTTCGCATGAGGTGGCCAAAGTATTGGAGTTTCAGCTTTACCATTAGTCCTTCCAAAGAACACCCAGGACTGATCTCCTTTAGAATGGACTGGTTGGATCTCCTTGCAATCCAAGGGACTCTTAAGAGTCTTCTCCAACACCACAGTTCAAAAGCATCAGTTCTTCGATGCTCAGCTTTCTTCACAGTCCAACTCACATCCATACATGACTACTGGAAAAACCATAGCCTTGACTAGATGGACCTTTGTTGGCAAAGTAATGTCTCTGCTTTTGAATATGCTATCTAGGTTGGTCATAACTTTCCTTCAAAGCAGTAAGCATCTTTTAATTTCATAGCTGCAATCACCATCTGCAGTGATTTTGGAGCCCCCAAAAATAAAGTCTGACACTGTTTCCACTGTTTCCCCATCTATTTCCCATGAAGTGATGGAACCAGATGCCATGATCTTCGTTTTCTGAATGTTGAGCTTTCAGCTAAGCTTTTCACTCTCCTCTTTCACTTTCATCAAGAGGCTTTTTAGTTCCTCTTCACTTTCTGATTTTCCTCTTGATTCCAGCTTATGCTTCTTCCAGCCCAGCGTTTCTCATGATGTACTCTGCAGATAAGTTAAATAAGCAGGGTGACAATATACAGCCTTGACATACTCCTTTTCCTATTTGGAAGCAGTCAGCTGTTCCATGTCCAGTTCCAACTGTGGCTTCCTGACCTGCATATAGGTTTCTCAAGAGGCAGGTCACGTGGTCTGGTATTCCCAAAAGATGAACTTCCTCAGTAGGCCAAGCATATGGAAGTAATGACAGATTTCCTCTTCTTGGGCTTTAAAATCACTGCCAATGGTGACTGCAGCCATAAAATCAGAAAACTGCATCTCAGCAGGAAAGCTATAACAAACCTAGATGGCATGCTGAAAAGCAGAGACATTACTCTGCTGACAAGTATAGTCAAGAATATGGTATTCCTAGTGATCATGTACAGATGTGAGAGCTGTACAGTAAATAAGGCAGAGTGCCAAAGAATTGATATCTTTGAACTGTGATGCTGGAGAACAAGGGGATCAAACCAGTCAAGCCTAAGGGAAATCAACCCTGAATACTCATTGGAAGGACTGATGCTGAAGCTCCAGTATTCTGGTCACCTGATGTGAACAACCAACTCATTGGAAAAGTCCCTGATGCTGGGAAGGATTGAAGACAGAAGTAGAAGAGGTTGTTAGAGGATGAGATGGCTAGATGGCATCTCCGATACAATGGACATGAACTTGGGCAAACTTTAGGAGATGGTGAGGGACAGAAAGGCCTGGCATGACCCCATGGACTGCAGTCACACAGTCAGACACAACTGAGCACAATGGGGCATGAAATCCAGTTGAGAGTATCCTTGAGAAACTCTCAACTTTAGAGGACCCCAGATCAAGAGACATGGAGCAGAACAACTCACATAATGAAGTGTGGTACTTGGTAGAATCCAGGGCTTGGGAAGTCAAATAAGGATACCCTTGCCTGGGAAAGGCAGACAGAAGGAAGCATCGAACTTAGATTGAGCCTATGGTATAGGATCTTTATGTATTTTAAAATTTTTATTTCATACTGAAGCATAGTTGATTAGCAGTATTGTATTAGTTTCAAGTGTACAGCAAAATGATTCAGTTATACATATACATGTATCTATTATTGTCCAATTTCTTTCATTTAGGTTATTACAGAATATTGAGCAGCGTTCCCTGTGTTATACAGTAGGTCCTTGTGTGTATATGTCAATGACCTTTGTATTTCTGAAGAGGGCAACGTTAGTCCAGTGCCCAGTCCTCTTCCTCCCAGCCCATGCTGACTTACAATTACTCAAACAAGTCAAGACTTCCCTCTCCCCTGCTCCATCTGGAGCAGTCAAATGTAGAGAATGATACCTGATCTCACTCCCATGACCCCACAGAGTAGGGAGAAAATTTATAGGGTTAGCAGGTGAACCAAGTGGTCAGATTTTCGGTCCTGTAATCCTGCTTTCTTTGAGACATCCTCTTTTATATCAATCTAACCTAGTGGGAGTATGTATTATCTTCATTCCAGAAAATACGAGGAAATGTGCTGATGACAGGATGTCAAAGAAGAGGGAAAAGAGCTACAGTACCTGGCAAGGGGAGGAGAGGAATTTGAAATTTTATGGACACTGACATCCAAGGGGCAAATTTCGAAGTGAAATGGATATTTTCCCTAGGTCCTAAAATACAAATATTATTTGAATGGGGAGAAATGAGTGGAAGCGAGGCTTATGAAAGAATCAATAACATAAGGGAATCCAGAGAGAGAGAAACAGAGCAACAGAGACAGGGTAACAACTGGCAGGTAACAACTGCCACATGGGGCTACAGTTAGAGAGCTCTCTCATTAGCCCTCTTTGGGCAGGTGTAAATTACAGTTCCCATGCATAGTGGTGTTTCTGCAAATGAAAGATGCCTCAAGATCTCACTATATCATCATCGAATACTTGAGGATCTTAAGACACTGCGATGAAATAAAAGAGCACTAACAGGGGGGCGGGGAGACCTGGCTCTTCACTCCAGCTCAGCTAGATGGCTTGCAGACGTCTTTTCTTTTCCCTGGACTCCTGATTGAAAATGGGAATAATATTCATTGACCTGAAAAGTCAAAGGAGACTGTAGCTACTGGCCAAACTGTGTCCCCTGGGCAGCCAGATGACTCCAGCCTGCCTGAAATGCCAGACCAGTGTGTCAGGAGCCAGACTCTGACCCCTGGGGCCCCAGGTCCCGTTATCATGTGTGTGTGTGGGGGGGTGCTACCCAGGACAGAGTGGTGCCATTCTCTGCACTATCCCTCATTCTCCTAGGAAACACAGGAGATGTCTTTTAAAGACCTCTGCCACCTGAATCAGGAGAGCTGCTGATACTCAAGGTGATCACCCCTCATCAGCCACAGATCTCACTTCCCCAGTCCACTGACCCACCCAGACAAAGCAAACCCCTGCACTACAGGGTTCCAAAGGATGGCAGTGACCCAGTCAAGGGCAGAGCTAAGCCACCCAGAGCCCTTCCCTTGAGGCTGTTCTGCTATCAAATCATTGTATGTGAAGAACCTAGTGTTGATTCTGAGTGCTAGGAGGGGAGATATATATATATACACACACACATGCATATATACATACATGGCTGATTCATTTTGCTGTACAGGAGAAACTAACACAACACTGAAAAGCAACTCTACTACAATAAGAATTAATTTAAATAAAAAGAATCCTGTGTTTAGTAAGCACTCATAGCCACCAGATTTTTCTCCTCCCCTTTAGCCCCCACCATCCAGAATAAGAAATACCGTTTGAGTAGGATGAAAACTAATACGTAACTAGAAAGCATATTTTAAAGACGGCATTTACAATAGCAACTACAAAAATACAAAGCATCTGGAAATAAATCTAATGAAAGAGTGCATACCTTTATGAAGAAAATTATAATTTGCATGCAAATACATTAAGTAAAAACTAAATAATGAAGAATGTTTATGGGAAGAATGAGCTTCCCTTGTGGCTCAGATGGTAAAGAATCCGTCTGCAATGTGGGAAACCTGGTTCAATCCCTGGACTGGGAAGATCCTCTGGAGAAGGGAAAGGCTAACCACTCCAGTATTCTGGCCTAGAGAATTCCACGGACTATATAGCCCATGGGGTTGCAAGAGTCGGACATGACTGAACAACTTTCACAATATCATAATGATGTCATTTCCCTGAATTAATCTATGAATTCAAGCAATAATTTCAAACAAATCTCAAGAAGTATTCTAGTGTAAGTTTAAAAGGTAGTGATAAAATGTATACATCAGCCATAAAAAGGAACAAAATAATGTCATTTGCAGCAACATGGATGGACCCAGAGATTGTCATACTGAGTGAAGTCAGCAGAGAAAGACAATACAATATGATTTATATGAGGAATCTAAGAAAAAAAGGGTACAAATGAACTTTTTTACAAAATAGAAGTACAGTCACAGATGCAGAAAACAAACACATGACCCTGAGGGATGGGATGGGGAGGGAGGTGGGAGCGGGGTTCAGGACGGGGAACACATGTACAGCCATGGCTGGTTCATGTCAATGTAAGGCAAAACCCATCACAGTATTGTAAAGTAATTAGCCTCCAACTAAAATAAATAAATAAATTTAAAAAACACATGGTTGCCAGGGGACTCTAAGGGGAGGGATAAAATGGGATATTGGACTGACATAAATGCACTACTATATATAAAATAGGTTAAGAAGAACATACTGTATAACACAGGGAAGTCTACCCAATACTCTGAAATGGCCTATATGGACAAAGAATCTGAAAAAGAAGAGTGGGCTTATGTATACGTACAACTGATTCACTTTGCCATATACCTGAAACTAACACAACATGGTAAATCGATTACATGCCAATAAAAATTTTAAAAGATGTACATGGAACACGAAAGGCCAACTTACTTTTGAAGAAGGAGGACACTGTTGGGGATTTGTCCTGCCAAACACCAAGGCTTGTTATAAAGTTATAATAATAAAGAAATGCAGGTTGGGCAAAAGAGTAGACCAAATTATGCCTAGAAACTAATCCTAAATGCCAGGATGATTTTCTCCCATGTGGAAGAAAATTAGAATAAACAGAATAAATGCCTACCTCACATCACACACACACACACACACACACACACACACACACCACAGATTATAGAACTTAAATGTAAAAGGCAAAACAATAAAGCTTTTAGAAGATAATAAAGGAGAATATCTTTATGACATCAAGGTTTTTAAAAAGGCTTTCTTAAACTTAAGACATAAAAAGTACTAACCATAAAAGAAAAGATTGATAAATTCAACCACATTAAGAAGTTAGATAGCAGAAGGTTGGCAAGAATCCAACTTCTATGTGGCCTATAAATCTATTCAGCTTCCCAAAGGAATAAATTACAGTAACCTTTTTGCATTCATTGGAACTAAGTTCTAACAATACAGGCTGTGTCTCGGATTCAGCATATGGCTGGCCTATCTTTGACTTCATCCACAATCGGATTACCGGCACTCCGGTCTAACTTGAGTATGTTTGAATGGTTGTGTTTTATATTTAGAACTTTTGTGAGCATGCATGTAATAAACACAACATGTCAAAATAACATGTGCTAGGACTGAAGACAAGGAACACCACATGCCACGGTCAGAGTGCATGGGCATCATCAGGCAACCACGAGGGAACAGCACCACGTGACTTCTCTTCCTTACTCTCTGGGCAGTGTCTGCACCATTTATGATCATTCACACCAGTTGACTGTTATCCTGCCACCTGCTGGGATTTTTCCAGCCAAGTCAAAGACAGAAAATCCTAGGGGTGGATTTATAGCTATAATCAACATCGAACCCTATGGGAAAAGCTAATCCACTATCTTTCATAAAACCACGATCGAGTGCAAAAAGCCTCTCCCAGGGAACCTGTACATCTCCCACTTCCTTTCCCCTTTCATTCTTTCTACCATACATCCTTCAGCAACATTCCAACACTTGCTCTACATGTTGACATGTATATAACAGTAATATATGAATATAGGATAGGATAACAAAGAAGGAAAATGTCACCCAAATATAATATATGTTTTAGGTAATGTGAGCTTTTTCAAGAGGAAGTCCCTTACTTCTATCAAGAAGGATGTTTCATTGGCATGGTGGTATCTAATAATAAAACTTTGTTACTGAAAATAAGTTACTTCTTGGAGAACCTTATAAACCTTCAAAGTATCCAGTGTCCAGATACTGAACACTCATTTAGTGTTAATTGATAAATGTCCTTTTTTGATTGAAAACATTTCTAGTTATCATTGTTTCTATAATGAAAGCAGATAGTTTTACCAAGTCAGCTCTTTTCATAGGACAAATCTGAATAAGTTTTTACTGTTAATGATTCCGAAAGCTGTTAAGAAAACAGAGATAACTTTCAGTAGTTGATTATTACTATTCATTTCCAAATTCAGATTACAAAACAAAGAACTCCCACCAAAAAAAAAAATGTGTTTTCAAGATCATTGATCATAAAGAATTTCAATATACATTGTTGTCAGTGGAAAACAACTTACCCCAAACTTTTTATCTCCATGAGCTTCATGAATCACATTACAAAACACACATTCAATTCAATTCAGCATAAAGTTACTGAGCATCTACTACATTCCAGGCACAATTGTTAAAAGGAGAAGCTATATTTCTTCCCCCTAAAGAGTTTATAAATGTCCTTTCCTGGACATTTACTGGACAAAGTACTATCTCTGTAGTGACTAGCTAGAAACTGGATTGTAATTCAATGTAGTTCTTTTTAAATCTGTTCTTCTGAAAAGCACATTTGAAAGAATTATACGGAATGATAAATACCAAATGTGGAATAGTGGTTACCTCTGGCAGGAGGGAAGAAGATCTGATGGGGGAGAGGTTACTAAGAGGCCTCAACCTCATTTACATGGCTCGCTTTCTGAAGCTGAGTGGTAGGGACAGAGTTTTCTACTGCGAGTTATTTACACATTTTCATGTCTTAAATATACTATATTTCAAACAAAACATTGCTTCCTCGATCAAATTAACTGTTCTGCTTAAATATCATATGTGCTTAGCCACAAATCTTTTCTACAATCTATCTCGTGAGACACTGAGAGAGGCTCCTGGAAATCAAAGATTCTAAAGCAAATAAGTCTGGAAAATTCTTAATGAAGTACCTGAGTTTCTTTACTGTATGGAATCTCTGAAGCTTTACTATGTCAGTAAATACTGTGTCCTCCTAAGAGTACAAAACAGAATTCAGTGCTTTCCAGATGTTTTTGAGCATGGGCTCTTTTTCCCTGTAAACACTTTTATTTGAAATACTCATCACCATCCTGGTAGACAGTGCCCCAGAACCAGGTTTGGAAAATGCTCTACAGAATAATCCATGTCTGCCACATATGTTACATGAGAGCCACTCTCAGCAAGATGCCTATTCCCAAACCAGTGACGAAGCTTCCTGCCCACCTGTCTTTGCCCATTTAGTTCTTTCAGTCTGGAATGCCTTCAACTCCTCAGAAATTCCTGGTCAACCTCCAGTTCCTGCTGAAATGAAATTCCCCCTTCTGCGAAGCCTTAACTATCCCTCCCTTTCTCCAGGTAGAAATAATTTCTCCTCTGGAAGTACGGATATTCTCTGCACCACATCTCATGCCGTACCAGCTACTGATGCATGCATGAGGCCAGGTGCCCAGATGGAAGAGACTGCATCTTTGGATCTTGGAACTGTCCACAGTGTCTAACACTCAGCCAAAGCCAGGTACCAAGTAGGTATTAGTAAGATGTGTTGAATGGACAGAGGGGTGACGTCCATATCAGGACCTGAATGGCCTCAATTTCCCAGATACTCCTCATGCATATTTATCATTTTCAGCTGCTACGGTTGATTATGACACTAACAAGAACAGGAACAAATAGACATAAAGAATAAAAAGGAGACAAAGACTGGGATAAACATAAAGAGAGTCAAAGGATAAGAAAAAAGATGCTTAACTGATGAAGAGTAGGTGAATGGATAGATCAAATTGAGAAACAGACCAACAGAGAAGTCAGAAATTGGAACGAGGCTCACAGCTGATGCAAAGCATTGGTAATTTCCCAAGACTCACTCTAGGAGGTCAACACAGCTGACTTGGATTCACTCTGAACATCATATCTGTCTGCTACATTACCTCCTCTAACTTTATCCCCTAAGCCAAACAACCCATCTTTACTACCACAGACTTTTACCATTATAAGCTGTGAGTTCTTCAGTTCAGTACCATTTTATTTCTATTGCCTGTTCTCTATGAGAATCCCTTACTGGGATTAGAGATCAGTTATATGTCAAGTTAAAATAAAATAGTAATAATAAAAGCAAGTTGGCAATTTCTTTCCAATAGAATATGTTGCATATTTCATAAAACAGAAGCCAGAGGAGTTTTACAATTCCCAAATCAAAGTCTCCCCATTATCTAAGGACTCAATGAAACAAAAATACAAAGAGCATCTCACAGCGAAAGAAACCTGATCATTTGCTCTTCAAACTTAGTCCAGATACACATCTCATAGATTGAGTTCTCTGCTAGTTTTTCATGGATATAACCCCAAAGGAGGGATTTTCTTTTTCTTACTGGACACATTTTTTCAGTACAGAACATCTGGCTGGCTTCTGCTCTTCGCTGGTAACACCCACCCATTTGCCTTCTCTTTCTGCTTCAGCTCTATTTGTATTTCAGGCAACGGCTCTATCCTGGTATAGGAAACAGTCTGGTCGAGAAGAAGGAGCACTGAACAAAGCGTTCTGGGTTCTGACAGTGCCTCTCAGCTATGCAGTTTATATCACCCCAGGTCTGAACTGGTTTCCAATCTGTACACTGGGAAGAACTGGCTACTCTAAGAGTTCAATCTATCCAGTTGTTTTATTTCCTTGAAAATAACTGCCGACTAGGACATGGAAGCCACCTAGATGTCCATGGACGGACGAACGGATAAGGAAGTTGTGGTATGCACACACAATGCAGTATCACTCAGCTACAAAAAGGAACACATTTGAGTCAGTTCTAATGCAATGGATGATCCTAAAGGCTATTACAGAGAGTGGAGTAAGTCAGAAAGAAAAAAACAAATACCGTACATTAACACACATATATATGAAATCTCGACTGATGGTACCAACGATCCTATGTGCAGGGAGCAAAGGACACACAGATGTAAAGAAGAGACTTTTGGACTCAGTGGGCAAAGAGGGTCGGATGATTGAGAGAACGGCACTGAAATATATACACTACCATATGCAGGGCACCTAGAGCTGGTGCTCTCTGACAACCTGCTAGGGGGAGGGGGATTCAGAATGAAGGGGACACAAGTATGCCTATGACGGATTCACACTGAGGTATGGGGAAACCACCACAATACTGTAGAGTAATTATCCTCAAAATAAGCATTTTTTTTTAAAAAAAGAAAATAACTGCTGAAAAATGCAATAAGATGGGGGTATTTTTGCATTATGAAAATCTCTCCATCCCCTTCACAAAGAGGGAAAATGTTGGAGAAAACATCTCCAATAAGCTACACAGAACAAAACCTTTGCCTGAAATCCTTAAATATCGCTCTTCCTCTCTACCTCTGGTTAGCAAGGAAAAAAAAAAAAAAAAAAACAGTCCACATACTCTAAGGATATTTAAGTCTTAGAATATCAGTGACAAACAGAAAACTTTTTATTATCAAGAGCAAGAATTTTTCTTTCCTCTGAAGGATAACATTAATAGTTAAATGACATAACCCACTGGGTACTGTTCTAAGCATTCAGTGTTATAACTCCTATAATCCTCACAACAATCTTATGTGGCAGGTAGTTATCTTATTATAAAGGTAACTGAAACAAGAGAAGTCTGATAAGCCAGTCAAGGCCACACAGCAGCAGAGCTAAGGGAACTGATGTCTGAACCTAGCACCTAAGTCCAGAGTTCTAACCATCTGTTATACCTTCTCTTAATCTTGAGAATCTCTGCTTACCTCCTCTGGTAATCAACAACAGCACTAATGCAATCTCTGCACACCCAGTTACTGAATATGCTAACCCAGTAGATGTATGTGAACAAATACCTATCACAATGTCAGAAGTGTTCAAAATCCCCACCATCAGCCTAATGCCCCATTGACAGCAGAAAAACACCCTGTAGTTTGCTCCTACAGGAAGTCTAATTATTCCATTAAAACTAACACTAACTGTGCTGTACTCAGTAGTTTCCAATTCTTTGCCACCCATGGACTGCAGCCCACCAGGTTCCTCTGTCCATGGAAACTTCCAGGCAGGAATACTGGAGTGGGTTGCCATTTCCTACTCCAAGGGAACTTCCAAATCCAGGGATTGAACCCAAGTTGCATGTGTCTCCTGCACTGGCAAGTGAATTCTTTACCACTGAGCCTCTTGAAGAGTCACCTTTTCCATTCAGTTCAGTTCAGTTCAGTTGCTCAGTTGTGTCAAACTCTTTGCAACCCCATGAATCACAGCACGCCAAGCCTCCCTGTCCATCACCAAATCCCAGAGTTCATTCAGACGCACATCCATCGAGTCAGTGATGCCATCCAGCCATCTCATCCTCCGTCATCCCCTTCTCCTCCCGCCCCCAATCCCTCCCAGCATCAAAGTCTTCTCCAATGAGTCAACTTTTCGCATGAGGTAGCCAAAGTACTGGAGTTTCAGCTTTAGCATCATTCCTTCCAAAGAAATCCCAGGGCTGATCTCCTTCAGAATGGACTAGTTGGATCTCCTTGCAGTCCAAGGGACTCTCCAGAGTCTTCTCCAACACCACAGTTCAAAAGCATCAATTATTCGGCACTCAGCCTTCTTCACAGTCCAACTCTCACATCCATCGTGACCACTGGAAAAACCATAGCCTTGACTAGATGGACCTTTGTTGACAAAGTAATGTCTCTGCTTTTGAATATGCTATCTAGGTTGGTCATAACTTTTCTTCCAAGGAGTAAGCGTCTTTTAATTTCATGGCTGCAATCACCATCTGCAGTGATTTTGGA
>SJYQ01001793.1:2175871-2210737 GCA_006410935.1 Redunca redunca | reverse complement strand
AAATAGAGGAAAACAACAGAATGGGAAAGACTAGAGATCGCTTCAAGAAAATTAAGAGATACCAAGGGAACATTTCATGCAAAGATGGGCTCGATAAAGGACAGAAATGGTATGGACCTAACAGAAGCAGAAGATATTAAGATGAGGTGGCAGGAATACACAGAAGAACTGTACAAAAAAGATCTTCACGACCAAGATAAGCACAATGGTGTGATCACTCACCTAGAGCCAGACATCCTGGAATGTGAAGTCAAGTGGGCCTTAGAAAGCATCACTACAAACAAAGCTAGTGGAGGTGATGGCATTCTAGTTGAGCTATTTCAAGTCCTGAAAGATGATGCTATGAAAGTGTTGCACTCAATATGCCAGCAAATTTGGAAAACTCAGCAGTGGCCACAGGACTGGAAACGGTCAGTTTTCATTCCAGTCCCAAAGAAAGGCAATGCCAAAGAATGCTCAAACTACCGCACCATTGCACTCATCTCAGGCTAGTAAAGCAATGCTCAAAATTCTCCAAGCCAGGCTTCAGCAATACATGAACCGTGAACTTCCAGATGTTCAAGCTGGTTTTAGAAAAGGCAGAAGAACCAGAGATCAAATTACCAACATCTGCTGGATCATGGAAAAAGCAAGAGAGTTCCAAAAAAACATCTATTTCTGCTTTATTGACTATACCAACACTTTTGACTGTGTGGATCACAATAAACTGTGGAAAATTCTGAAAGAGATGGGAATACCGGACCACTTGACCTGCCTCTTGAGCAACCTATATGCAGGTCAGGAAGCAACAGTTAGAACTGGACATGGAACAACAGACTGGTTCCAAATAGGAAAAGGAGTACGTCAAGGCTGTATATTGTCACCCTTTTCCATTATTCCCAAATGGGACAGCCACCTTGGCAAAGAGCTGAGATCACCTCCACACTCAGAAATAACATGACACAGTCAGGACTAAATGCTTGGATTTAAATTGTATTAGTTGCTGTGTGACCTTGGGCCAGTTACCAACTCTCTCTGTGCCCAGCTCTCTGAAATATCACTTTCAGTATCAATCAAATACGAGTATTTGCTTCCTAAGGTTGGTAAAGGATTAAATAAATGAATGCCAAATGCTTAAGACAGTACCTGGTTCTCAGTAAAATCTCTACAAAAGTTAATTATTCCTGTTTTTATTAAAGAGGTGATTTGCCAATCCAGTACCTGGATTCCATCCTGCCCTTTCAATTCCAAATACCATCCTCTCTCCTTAGCAGAATTCCATGCTATTACTAAAAGTTACCATTCTCCTGAAGTCCTGCTACATGCCAAAGCGCCCCCTGAGACATTTTTCCCCAGAGAATTGCTCGCAGGCTTACGAAGTAGAGAATCTTGTCCCTGTTGTGCAAATGATGAAACTGAGCTTCTGAGAGGTCAAGTGATTCATCCTCAATCACTTAACTCAACCAGTGAACATTTTTTGTTAGCCCTGAGTAACACTTAAAGTTCCTGACAACTGCCTTCAATTTATGCAATTTTGTAAAGTGCCATTCAAAAGATATAAACTGTGATTTTCTTGCTTTGTTAGCTTTATCAGCTTGAGAGAAGGATTAAACCCCAGCAAAAACAAAATGTTTGACTTAAGTGAATTATCAAAAATAATGCGGCCTCAATTAAGATTCTTCCCCTGCCTGCAGGGTAGCTCCGGGCACCAGAAATCCACCAATTTTTAAGGCAATTTTTAAGAGGGTACTATTGGGGATGAAGCCAGACACCCACCATTTAAGAAACACGTCTTAAGAGGGCAGAGGGGAGCAGAAGCAGTGGATTCCTCTCTGGCTTTGGGAGAAAATGAACAATAAGTGATAGCATCTCTTCCCTGCAGCCTCACACAATGATCTGTCTTGCAAATGAAACATACTGTGAAACAGCTTGTGAGATGAGCTTCATCAACAATAAGTAATTTTTATTCAGATTTTTTTGTTGAATACAATGAACATGATTAAATGTTCCAGATATGCCTATTTAGACCTTAAGTAAACCACCACCCAAAAGAGAAAACAAAACAAAAATCACTAAAAATCATCTTCTAAATCTGCTTTAGGAAGATATTTAATTGTCAGCTTGATGTGTAGAAAGAACTGAATCCCCACTCGATAGCGGGCGCTTCCCAAGAAGATGGTAACAACGCGTTTGTACTCCCCAACTCGGCCTCTTCTCCAATCCCGGCAGATCAGATCCTCCCAGCTTCGCCAAATAGTTACAATGTCTGTCTTTCAAATCACCGCATTTTGAACTTCCTAAACCTTTAAGAGGGCCTCTGTGTATGGAAAAGAACAATAGCGCTTCAAAAGCCATTTCTGCGAGTTCTTCAATACTCCATTCATGAATGCTGGGGTTTCAATCAAGGACATCAGCAGACAAATTCTGATTGCTTAGAAGTTGACTTTTTTTATACAGCTTTGATTAGCTCTCTCTTCTCAATGGGAAATCAAGAAAATCTTTGATCCCTTTCAGATTTCAGAATTGTCACCAAGCCTTGTCGGGATAGGGGTTGAAGGAGATGGGGGTAGGGAGGGTTGGGGAGAAGCTGCGAAGCTTCCCTTTTCCGTTCAACCTCTCCATCGCCCCCTCCTCCTTTATCTTGTCTGTGCAATTCAGGGTTCTATCCAGAATCACTCATCGTTGAGATAATAAAAACAATGAGTGCTAATTCAGGGGGTGGGGATGGTTTATAATTCTATGGATTTCCCGAAGACCTGTAATTGGCACATAAACGTACGAACGTGAACCGGATAATTAGGGGGTTCTGAACGCAAGCCACCTTTAATTTATATGATTAGTCGAAAACATGTTAAGTGTGATAAAGTTTCAGCAGAACCCCCACAAGGCCTTTATTCAAAATCATCAACATTTTGAAAGTACGTTGAACGGGCCAGCGGGAGGGGAGCAGGAGGGAGTAAGAACCGATTGCCGTGGATCCTCGCTCCAGCCCCCGCCGCCGCGTTAGGAGCTGCATTGTAGCGTCTTTCTCGGAGGACTCGCCCGTCAGCCCAGCTCCGGGCAGCGAAACACGCACGCACTTCCACAGCCTCTCCACTCGCTCTTCTTTCTAAACGAACTAAAAGCCCAGGTGTGTCCTCGCCTCCAAACGCACAGGCAGACGCCGACCCACGCGGCGCACACCCCACCCGCCGAGACCCACGCCGGAGCTCAGCGAAGCCCGCGCAGCGGCGCTCTTCACTCCACCCGCCGCCGCCGAAATCCAGACCGCGGTCGCCCGGCGCCCCGCGCCTCCCCACCCCCACCCCATTCCTCCAGATTCTCTCAGCCCAGGCGGAAGTGCCCAGGCAGACCCCCAACAATGAGGACTTGTGTGCTGCCGTTGGGGGTGGAGGGTAGTTTACGTGGAGTGAAACATCGGGTCGGGCAGGGAGCAACGCAGGAGCAAAGTGGCATCAACCTCAGGCAACCTTCCCCGGTGCCCCCCTCGTCCTGTCCACCAGTACTTATATTTTTTAAAAAGTACTTTTAAAAAGTGCACAGAATACACGCGCCCTCCCACCAGGGGTCACAATAATACTTCGCGGGACTAGCCAGCGTGGGGCGGAGAGTCCCGGCTGCAGCTACCAGTGTTTTGAAATTGACTTAGGCTACTCAGCCTTCAGCTCCTTTTCGACGACGCCAAGACTCAACCTCCCCCATCCTAGACTCCCTGACTCCAGGCTCTCTTGGCGGTTGAACTCTCCTTTCAGGGCCCCTTTATGAACCAAACCACGCAGATTTTAAAGTTTACCCGATGAGGAGGTGGGGCGGGGGTAGGCTGAGCTCTGCGGCCGAAACAGAGCGTCGAGTCTGGCGCAGAGAGAAGAGGGGCGAGTGGGGAAGAGAGAGGAGGGTGGGGGGCTGAAGAGTGGAACAGAGAGGGCGGCAGCAAAGAACCGAATCTATGCAGGACTCGGGAAGAGATGGGTTCCGAGGAGACGCGGGGTACAGCTCCGATGGTGTCTGCAAAAGGGTAGGGGTTGCTGGGATAGATCTGGTTTTTCCACAGGTCGTAGCGGAACCGCAGCGCAGTCAGAGTAGAGAAGTGAAAACCGGGTTTGGCTGAGCATGGAAGAGGGTCCGACCTGGAGTCGCCGGCAGAGCGGCTGGGGAAGAGCTCGGAAGTACCGGCTAGGTTTTGGAACGGGAGAAGGAAGGCTCGTGGATGGCTGGAGCCGGGGACGCAGGAGGGAGGAGGGCGCAAGGGACCCAGTAGAGAGACAAGTGCATTAGATGAGCAAGACTGGAAAGAGAACTGAGCGTGGTCAGAAGTGACACTGGGGATGGTAAGGGGAGATCCAGAAGGAAGGAGCAGAGTCGCCTTTTCCCCCCAGCAAGTGGAGGAAGAGGGAAGAAAACTGCAGTCTCTATCCCCTCCGCACTTCTAGCCAAACTCCCGAGAGGGGCGCCCCTGGAGCCCTCCTCCGCGCCCGGGAGCCCCGGAGGAGCTTCCCGGGCATCGGGGCGCCGCGTCCCCGCCTGACACCTCTCGGTGCTGAACTCCGCAGCGGCCGCGAGCCTCCCGCCGTGCCTCACCTCTGCTCGGCGAAAGCATCCTCCTCCGCAGCCGCAGCCGCCCAGGAAGCGGCTCCCCATGCCCGGCGGGCGGCGGCACTCAGGCGCGCTCTCCAGCCCGGGGAAGCCCGGGCGAGCGCCGAGCTGGGTCCATCCTCCCGGGGAGCCACGGGCCCCGCGTCAGAGCAGGGGGAGGAGACCGCCCCGCGCGCAGACCCGCCTCCTCCCGCGCCCCCGCCCCGCCGGCCCCGCGCCCGCCAAGCGCCGCTCACCTGCCTGCCCGCCGCGCGCCCTGGCCTCACGGGCTCCGGCTCCCGCTCCCTCCCGGGTGTTCTGTGCGCCGCCCGAGCGCGCTCCGAAAGCTTAGCGGAGTCGAGGTGGTGACGAAGAGGAGGAAGAGCGAGCGAGCGGGGGCGCCGCGATTCGCAGTCGAGCCTCTGGAGCCCTGGCGCTCACTCCCCATCCCGGCGTAGAAGGGGGAGAGCTGAGCCCAGAGCGCTGGGTCCCCGCCCCGGCTATGTGGGTGGAGAAGGGGAGTGAGGGCGAGATGGGGTAAATGCCACTAGACTCGGGTTTTTCCACAAAGTATCCACTGTTTTTGCTACTCACCATCGCCACCGGCCGCCTCCGCCTGGCCTCCCTCATTTTTCTCTAGTCGACTCTTATCCTCCCAGGCCTCTAAACCTGCGCAGACCCAAACCGAAAAGCGCGCCAGTGCTCAAAAACTACAGGGCAGGTCCGGGCCGTGCCTGTGGCCCCAACTCCCCTGCGCAGGAGGGGGCGCTAGTTCCCAGCCGCCAACCTTCGTCTGCGCGCCCCTGTCTTCATTGAGGCTTCCCAGCAAAGTTGGGCGAGGGAGAGGGAGGAGGCATGCATCTGTCACGCTTTCGTGAGTCCCAGGGAGGGACTCAGGGCCCAGTTAACACCCAGTGCTTCCCCCTGCCTTCTTACCGGCAACTCTGGTTCTCGGAATGCCCTGGGGTAAACAATCCCCACATTAGAACATGCACAGGGGAAGGCCCAGGCAGGATGTAATCAGTGGCTCCCTAACTTCTGGCCCTAGCTTACCCAGATCCACCAAACTGCAGAAAATAGTGTGTCTGTCAGGAAATAAATTCTTCAACCCTGAGACTGGATTTAATTCCAGTGAATGCCTGTTTGCACACCCATCTTCAGAGTCCTGAATGCCAGGTGTGAAAGGGAAAAAAAAAATCGAGTCCAGTCCTGCGCTGTTGGGGCAGGGAAGGAAAATAAGATACTGGCCACAGTTCCTTTAAAAGTTTATCTTTACTCTTTTTAAGGGCCACACTCCTGTCCTCCAGCTGGGTAATAATGAAGCCAATGTGGCCGATTTGGGTTTTGCATCCCCCGCCCCCCCCTCTTCCATGGTTTCCATCACTCACCCATGAAAATTTAATGAAGCATTTAGGGTTATTACTTCCAGAGTCAATGGGCTAAAAATATTTAGCCTAATGCACTCCTTGCAGAGCCAGTAGGTCCATGGCTGGTACATACAAAGTCATCGAGAGACCCTCCCTGCCTCCACAAAATTCACGACCCATTAAACTTATTCCATAATAACAGCTTCTGTACACATGGAGGCCCCAGCAAACAGAGGCTGTCATGCACCTCCTGAAAAGATAGCAATTTACATGGAGACAGGAAAAAAGTATGAGGTCACTGGTAGGATGCAATCTAGGGAGAAAAGTTGGTGGAAGAGAACTCCCAACAAGGTGGGAGGGAGGTCCCACCCGTGGATGGTGGATATAATTCCTTCTGTTTATTTCCAGGTATGACCAGCCAGCCTAATGATGGGTCCCAGAGAAAGTGGCTCAAGTCTCTTCAACTTTTCTAAACTTCTAGAAAGTAGCAAGAATTATTAAAGAACACTTAAGATACATCAGTAGGAAGTTCAGGCTCACCAGACAACTCTATTAATAAAACACTTCAGTTTTCTCTTCCATAAAGACAGACCTCCAGAGTCTGAATTCAATACAAAGAAAACCAGGGGACATTGACAAATTTCCCAAGACCTCATTGAAATAGGGAAAGTGGGTGTAGAAAACCATCATGCGCTTCAAACAACTGGGACAAATGTCAAACCTTAGGTGAATGAACATAGGTTTAACTTCATCAACTCTCCCCCAAACCACTGAAGTTTCTCAATGCTTGAGACAGCTATGAAACATCAAAACTATTTACATACATTTTAAGGCCTTGCCTTTGAGAGCTGTGGACTTCACCCCTCTTCCTTCTTGTTCTATTTTCAAATGAGGTTATGATTACAGACTTTGAGGATAATACCTGACACTGAGTGGTAGAGTGATAAAAATGGGAGGCACTCTTGTAAAACTCTCTTTTCAGCCTTGGAAAATGTCCACCAGGGAAACTCAGAAAATTCCTTTTAAATCTGACAGGGGCAACAAGCTACTGCTGTTCCCAGCTCCAGACTGAAGCAAAGTTATACAGATTCTAACGGCAAACAAGCTGCCCACCAAATACCTAACAGTCTTCAAGGTTAAACCAAATCACATCTTAAAGTACCATTTTAAGTTTTTATGCCAAACATGTCAAGAAACAACTCACATAAATATTAGGGTGTTTCTTTAGTTCTCTTTTAAATATCAATATAGTTTGTATTATGTGTGGCATAAAAAACAACAAACATTCTTTTATCATCTACCCTGATAAATAGCAAAGTAGTAAGAACAGCAAAGATGTATGCTGCTGCTGCTGCTAAGTCACTTCAGTCGTGTCCGATTCTGTGCGACCCCAAAGATGGCAGCCTACCAGGCTCTTCTGTCCCTGGGATTCTCTAGGCAAGAACACTGGAGTGGGTTGCCATTTCCTTCTCCAATGCATGAAAGTGAAAAGTGAAAGTGAAGTCGCTCAGTCGTGTCTGACTCTTAGCAACCCCATGGACTGCAGCCTACCAGGTTCCTCCGTCCATGGGATTTTCCAGGCAAGAGTACTGGAGTGGGGTGCCATTGCCTTCTCCAAAGATGTATGCATTGCTTATTATATTCTAGGATTCCAGGCGGCATTCTGGGTGCTCTCCATTCATTAATGCATTTAACCTTCATGACAGTCCAGGTAGTGAAGTACTCCTCTTGTGTGTACTGTATCCTGAGTCATCTTTGATAAATTACTTACCTCTCTGAGCTTCAAAATTCTCAGTTCTACAGTAGTGATACCTGCTTCAGGACATGGCGCAAGCTTTAAATGGAAAAATATATTGAACATGGCTAGCACTGAATAAGTCAGTCAGTAAACATCGATTCTCATTCCAGAACAATTCCAAAATAGTTCACTTTAAATCAACTAACGTTTATAGAGTCCATGTTATATATCAGGCATTGTGGGAGGCATTGGAAATAATGATGATAAATCAGAAACATATCCTGCCTTTACAGAGCCCTGAGTCAACTGAATAAAAAACATGGGCATGAGTAGCATGCAGATGGACAGAAAGGAGTTCTGTTGAACTTCACATAATTCATCCCTATGCACATGATTCTTCAGACACCCAGAGGGGCAGCCTATATAAGTACTGTTTGTGACTGATCTGCAATTGAAGGCAAAAATCAAATGTCAGAAATAATAAATCCAGTCAGCAGTAATCACTCCTCCAAAGAAAGGGATACAAAGTAGTTCATTTTGTGTATTATACATTATTTAAAATTCTGTTTATTCCTACAATCATTTCAAATTTACCTCTCATTGGATGAAGTATAATAAAATGAATTTGTGCTGTAAGCTCTGAGGGTTTGAAACACAAATTATTCCATGGCCACTGTTTATTAAATAGTTTGTAGTGCTTACATATGCCAGGAATATGCTAATATTTCTCTACACATAAAACTCTCAAATTAATAAAATTTTGAATAACATTCAGTAGGAGCACATCTACCCAGCTTATTAGAAATATCATGTGTTCAAAGTATGCTAATACACAGAATGCACAAAATTTTCAAAGCTTAATACCAAAGGTATATAAGCTTCTCATCCTTTTCATTTAAACTCACATTCACACTCAGGTTTTATTCATTTTTTCAAAAAATATTTACTGATTGCTTATTTTATACTAGGCACACTGTTGGGTATTGGCTGAGAAAGGAAAAAAAAAAGAAAACAATTTCTCTTAAACAACTTATAGGCTCATGAAAGAAACACATCATTGTACTGCATCACAATAAATGCTATATAGTGATAGTGCTAAGTATGGGATGCTAGGTGAGCATCAAATCTGGGCATTTAACCCAGAACAGGATGCTAAGATTTCATGAAGGAAGTGATACCATCTTGAAAGAAAACTGAATAATCATGTGAAGCAAGGAAAGGTATTTTAGACAAAGAAAAGAGACAAAATTTCAGACAAAATCATAGCAGAGATTGTTCTCTGGTTGTGGCTACAACTGACTCTAGGGCTTCCCAGGTGGTGCTCACAGTAAAGAATTTGTCTGCCAGTGCAGGAGAAGCGAGACCTGAGTTCGATCCCTAGGTTGGGAAGATGCCCTGGAGTAGGAAAAGGCAACCCATTCCTTGGCTGGAAAATTCCATGGACAGAAGAGCCTGGGGGGCCACAGTCCACAGGGTTGTGAAGACTAGGCAGACATGCACACACAAACACATACACATATAGTTGACTCCAGAGAAGCAGCATAGACTGCAAAGGGTCTTGTTTGCCATGTTCAGGACTTTGGAATTTAGTGTAAAAGTAAAGAGGTCCAGGTTTTGTTTTGTTTTGTTTTGTTTTTAAGCAGAAAAGAAAGTATTTTGTAAAATCTTTCATTAACCGTACTTCAGATACTGTTCTTGTATGTTCTGGACATACAAGTAAAACATTCAAAACCAATGAAAAAAAATTTTCTGTATGACTTCATCAAAACAGGACTTCCCTTCTTTCATGATACTAGCCTTGCTTGATTCCAGGGAAAGTTTGTATGGCAATATTACTAAACTTGACTTTGGTTTGCAGTCGCTATAAATAGCACTCCTTTTATTTTTCCAAGGAGGGGGTGGAGAAGAGCAGCAACACTGCAACTGTATTTATGCCACCAATCTGCTCTTTTTAGCTAAATGCACAGTGGAAACAACGAGGAGAGCTAAAGTGATTGTCGAAAGGCTCTTAAGTTCCGATACAAACCCCCAATTTTTTCACTCACAAAGTAGAGCTTAAGGTGATATTAGTGCTTGAAAACAGAACTAGACTGAATGCTATCAGAAAAATGATTGAGTCTCTGATGCCTAGAGAGTATCAGAGGCGGAGAAGAATATGTCCACCGTCTGATACAGCTGCCGTGTATCTTGTGGCTACTGTGTTAAAGATATGACAAATTGTTGTTTGCCTCTTTGGGGCCATTCCTCTTTCTTCTCCTGGGAGACCATTCCCCTATCCAGTAATATATTTTTTTTATATATAGTTACAGGAGAGCTGACTCTACCCATAGGTTGAGGGATGGACAGGTGCCACACATTTCTTGGCCACAATTCAGGGATGGTCAAATGGGTGACCTGTGTACTTGTGACAGAGCTACTAGGAAGAATGTTTTCTCTCTACCATTGGACTGGACACTGGAAAGTCTGTAGCTGCAGAAACCCATTCCATGAGAGAAGCCTTTGGAGAATGAAACTACACGAGAAGAATACAGGACTAAAAGATGGGAAAATAGAGGTTTATGAGGGCATTGTTGAAGGGCTTTGGTTTAGTCATGCCTCAGCCCAACTACCAGATCCCCCTCCAGATTTTTCAGTTATGTGAGCCAAAATATTCCCTCTATTACTTAGGCCAGTTTGAGTTGTTGTTTTTTTTTTTGTTTGTTTGTTTTTCACTTTTGAGCAAAAGAATAATTTCTGATATACCAAGAACTGCATTATGAACTTTCTAAGTTATCCTTTTTAATATAATAATAAAAAGAACCCCTAAAAACTATTTGTGCATGTTTACACTTGACCTTCTTCTAAGAAGAACATGAACTCACATTTTATAGGTCAGAAATAAATTCAGAGAGGATAAATACCTTATCCAAAGTTATACAGTCAGTCAGACAGCTGGAAAATGAAAAAAAAAGTAGATGCCATCTATGACAGCACCTCAAGGCAATGGCACCCGACTCCAATACTCTTGCCTGGAAAATCCCATGGACAGAGGAGCCTGGTAGGCTGCAGTCCGTGGGGTCGCACAGTCGGACAAGACTGAGCGACTTCACTTTCACTTTTCACTTTCATGTATTAGAGGAGGAAATGGCAACCCATTCCAGTATTCTTGCCTGGAGAATCCCAGGGACAGCAGAGCCTGGTGGGCTGCTGTCTATGAGGTCGCACAGAGTTGGACACGACTGAAGCGACTTAGCAGCAGCAGCAGTAGCACAAAATACTTAGGAGTAGATTAATAAAAGTTGTGCAAGTTTTCTCCACCAAAACTTACAAAATGTTGATGAAAACAATTACAGGTGACCCAAATAAATGGAGAGGCATACCATGTTCACAGTTTGGAAAACTCAGTGTTGATGTCAACTTCTCCCCAAGTTGAACTGTAAACTTAGCACAATTGCAATAGAAATCTCAGCATATTTTTTCAAGAAGTTGATGAACTAATACTAAAATGTATATGGAAACGCAAAGGGACTTACAATAACCAAAATAATCTGATAAAGAAGAGCAAAACTAGACAGCTTATCCTATCTGACATCAAGACTTACTATAAAGCTATGATAGTCAAAATAGTATGATACTGGCATTAAGGATAGATAAATTGATCAGTGGAACAGAATAGAGAATCAGAAATAGACCAACATATAGGCCATCAGTTAACCTTTTTTTTTTTTTTTTTACAAAGGTGTGACTGTTACTTATTAAGGAAAGAAAAGTCTTTAAAACATGAACAACTCTTTAAACATATGGGGAAAAAAATTAACCTTGAAACCCTCCTCATACCATACATAGGCCAAAATATAATTGCTAAAATGGTAAAAGTTCTAAAGGAGAACACTACAGAGTATCATCATGATGTGTAGGGATTTCCTAAAGAGGACAGAAAATCACTGAACATAAATTTAAAAAAATCAATTGAACTTTATTGAAGTTTAAAATATGTGCTGATCAAAAGACAACATTTAAGAAAATGAATGGTAAACTACAAACCTAGAGAAAATATTCATAAAACATATATCTGACAAAGGACTTAAATCCAGAAAATATCACTACTCTTATTTAATAATAAAAAAACAATCTAGTTAAAATGAACAGAATACTGGAACAGACACTTTACAGACTGAGATAAACTGAATAGCCGATAGGCGTATGTAAAGATGTAGGAGGAGAAGGGGACAACAGAAGATGAGATGGTTGGATGGCATCACTGATTCGATGGACATGAGTCTGAGTAAGCCCCAGGAATGGGTGATGGACAGGGAAGCCTGATATGCTACAGTCCAAGGGATCACAAAGAGTTGGACATGACTGAGCGACTGAACTGAACAGAAAGATGTACATCATTAATCATAAGGAATGGTATCACAATTTTGAAAAACTACCTGGCACTTTTTTAAAAATCAAATTAAGGGTACATCTGTGCTTCCCAGGTGGCTTAATGGTAAAAATATCCACCTGCCAATTCAGGAGACGTGGAGTCAAGCCTTGGGTTGGGAAGATCCCTTGGAGAAGGAAATAGCAACCCACTCCAGTATTCTTGTCTGGGAAATCCCATGGATAGAGGAGCCTGGCAGGCTAGAATCCACAGAGTCTCAAGAGTTAGACAGGACTTAGCGACTAAACAACAAGCAATAAGTGTACATCTACTCTGGGCACTTGTAGGCGTCTACTCATAGTTATATACCCCAGAGAATTAAAACATTTATGTATACACACACACACATATATACTAGAAAGTTTGTAGCAGCATTTTTTTTCCATAATAGCTCAAACTGAAAACAACACAAAGCCCTTTCCACAGTAGAATGAATAAACAAACTATAGACTATCCATACGGTAGAACACTACTAAGCAAGAAACAAAATAAACTATCGATAGGTTCAGCAACATGGATAAATGTGTTTTAAAGAATTTAATAAAAGAAACCAGATTCAAAAAAGGACATTATTATTACTCCATCTATATGAGGATCAAAAACAGGAAAAATAAATGTATGATAAGAAAAATTATGATAAGAAAAACAAATATTGTTTATTAATGCATATATGTGGAATCTGGAAAATGGTATAGATGATCTTATTTGCAAAACAAAAATAGAGACACAGAGAATAAATGTATGGACACCACAGGGAAAGGGAGAATAAGATCAACTGGGAGATGGGGATTGACATATATACACTATGAATACTACGTATAAAATACATAACTAATGACGAACTACAGTATAGCTCAGGGAACCCTACTGAGTGCTCTGTAATGACCTAAATGGGAAGAAAATCCAAAAGAGAGGGGATATACATAGACATATAGCTGATTCGCTTTGCTATAAGGTAGAAGCTAACACAACATTGTAAAGCAACTCTACTCCAATAACATTTTTTTAAAAAACTAAATTATCCAGTGTTTAATTATTTTCAATGGTTTGATTTTAAAAAAATAAGTAAATGCCATCATTGATAAAATTAAAAGAAAATAAAATTAGGCCTCTGTGGAGGGAAATTGCCTGGAAAGGGGCAAAAGGTGCTTTCCGGGATAGTGGAATATACTACATCTTTAATGTGGAGTTGGTTTACATAGGCAAATACATTTTTCAAAACTGATCCAGCTACTCTAATGATCTATGTATTTCAGTATATGTCTATTTTATCTTAATTTAAACAATTTTACAAAGAGCAATCACAGAGGAAGTGGAGCAGCCAGTCAGACTCCATATCTTTATGGGAACCACGTTACTTAAAACAGCATTCAAAAAACTAAGATCATGGCATCTAATCCCATCACTTCATGGCAAAAAGATGGCGGAAAAATGGAAACACTGGCAGATTTTATTTTCTTTGGCTCCAAAATCACTATGGATGGTGACCCTAGCCATGAAATTAAAAGACATTTGTTCCTTGGAAGAAAAGCTATGGCAAACCTAGACAGCATATTAAAAAGCAGAGAAATCACTTTGCCAATAAAGGTCCATATAGTTAAAGCTAGGTTTTTCCAGTAGTCATGCATGGATGTGAAAATTGGATAATATAGAAGGTTGAGCACCAAGGAACTGATGCTTTCAAACTGTGGTGCTGCAGAAGACTCTTAAGAGTGCTTTGGACAGCAAGGAGATCAAACCAGTCAATCCTAAAGAAAATCAGCTCTGAATAATCATTGGAAGGGCTTCTGCTGAAGCTGAAGCTCCAGTACTTTGGCCACTTGATGAAGAGAACTGACTCCTTTGAAAAGCCCCTGATGCTGGAAAAAACTGAAGACAGGAGAAGGGGGAGAAAGAGGATGAGATGGTTGGATGGCGTCACTGATTCAATGGACGTGAGTTTGAACAAACTCCAGGAGATAGTGAATTTCAGGGAACACTGGTGTGCTGCAGTCTATGGGGTCACAAAGAGTCGGACACAACTTAGCAATTGAACAATAACATTACGATGGCCCAACACAGATATTCATGCTAATACTTCAAGTCATGAACAAAATGTTCTGCTCTCAACATAAAAAGAGTGCTATATGTTGTGCATAGCCCTGCCAAAGCAATGAGTGTTTTTTCTTTTAAAAAAGCATCCTTTAAAGCACATTAATAAAAGGATAGTTAGGCAAAAATGGAGTATCTTTCACAAAATGAAAGCACTGACCAGTGATGATGTGGGAGTCATCAGAGGCAAAGAATTTCCTAGCACAGGAGTTAATCAAATATAGGTTGGCTGATAGCTTGGCAGGAATTCGATGGAGAAATTCAAGCTTAAGATGGAGGAAGTGAAGGGGAGAAAGAACTCTTGAGCAATAAGACCTTTAAATTCTCCTTCTAAACCCTGATATTCAATGATGCCTTGAAGAGTTCTTGTCAAAAACCATAGTCATACTTCAAATGGTTCTCTCCTCTCCTGTCCCAAAAAGCCAATAAGAGGCTATAACTCTATACCAGAAGATAAAAGCTTCAAGGTTGAATGTGTATGAAAACCTCACAAGGGAAAAGTTGCCACTCTTTCCTGGAAACATACTGATGCAAATCACACTTTATAAAATATTTTTTTAAATAAAAAAGAATGTAATTGCTCATTGAATTGTAATATGAATGCAAATTAACTTACTGTAATTATACTGTGCAATTTTCTACTTTAAAAACTTAGAAAATGGAAGAGACCTGATAAGTAATTTGAACTTAATTCTTCATTGTGTTCCTTCATTATGCAATGGTTACCATAAGCAATTTGCTCTGTTTTAATGTAAAATGTTTTTAGTTCATACCTTTACATTGGCAGGACTCAAATGAGACCATTTAGTAGATACAGATACTTATTTTTCCCCTCTACAAGTGCCTTGTAGAAATAATGAAGATTAAAATTAATACAACACAAGGGAATTTGTGAAAGATTCTTCATATATTTTCATTTTGAAACCTTTAGCACATTAAGTGTCTCTATCCTAAGCCCTCAATGTGTTTTAAGTAATCAGGGAATTCCTAACAAAATAGCATTCCGATGATCAGCATTCATGCTTAATGGCAAGACTTTGGCATAGAGGTAAAGAAATTGCGTGCTAGTCCCAGCTCTGCCACTAATTAATTGTATGACCTTCTCTATTCAGGCCTTCATTTCGCTCATATGTAAATTAAAAGGTTGGGCTAGGTGATTTCCAGCTTCTGTCCCAGCCTTTACAGTCTGAAATTGCTCTGCACTCACTCTTTGCTTTGCATTGTTTAAGCAACATGAGTGACAGTAAATGAATTTCTTATTTAGAATTAATGACCATCTGAATGAACCGAAAGCCCTCTCGTTCAGGCGTTCACTGCTAAAGAATGTGTAACAAAAAGATTATCTGTGATGATGCAAATGTAAAAAATAATAATTACCCGTTTTCATGCTAATAATAATTTGCATGTGTAGTTCCCTCAATGCGGATCCTGTTAAAGGCAAGGCAGACACAGAGAGCTGGGGATCTCATTAAGTAGCAGCACACTGTAGTGGAAAGAGAATACGTAAGGCTTGGAATCACAAGACTTGGTTGGGTCTGGTGTTTCCTGTGGCTAATAACCAGAGGAAATTCATCAGCCTAAGGAATTTTATCTCTTGGATTGGATGTTCTTAGTTACTTTCCTGGAAATTGTAAAAATTAAATGCATAATGAATGGAAAGGCATTTGGTCACCTGGATCAGTAAATGTCTCATTTCATCCCCTCAATAACCTGTGAAGTAGGTGCTACTATCTTCTCATTTTTCACCCCTCCTCCCCACCCCACCCCCAAGAAAAAAAACAGAAAGTAAGAGAACTTTGGTTGATAAAGAAGGCTGAGCACGGAAGAATTGATGCTTTCGAATTGAGGAGCTGGAGAAGACTCTTGAGTGTTCCTTGGACTTTGAGGAAGTTAAACCAGTCAATCCTAAAGGGAATCAATCCTGAATATTCACTGGAAGGACTCTTGCTAAAGCTGAAGCTCTAATACATTGGCCACCTGATGCGAAGAGCTGACTCATTGGGAGAGACCCTGATGCTGGGAAAAATCGAAGGCAGGAGGAGGAGGGGACAGCAGAGGATGAGACGGTTAGATAGCATCACCAACTCAATGGACATGAATTTGAGCAAACTCTGGGAGATAGTGGAGGACAGAGGAGCCTGACATGCTACAGTCCATGGGGTCACAAAGAGTCAGACACTACTTAGCAACCGAACAACAGCAAGACTTTACTAACTAGTTCAGGATCACAAGACACTTGTCTGCCCTGTCTCTCCAGAGGAGATAGTAGCATTCTTTTACTTCTGAAGTCACATAATAAGATATAAAATTTTTTTTTCTCTCCATGTATATAACCTTCCAAAAAAAAAGGGAACTATTTCATCTTTGCACAACTAACAGAACTATAAATGTCCACTCTTCAGCTACAAAATAGCAGTAAAAGTACCTATATTTCTTAAAGGATATTCTTTAAGCCTCTCTTTAGCATTCATCCCACCCACACCCACTCCCTTTCTTCCTTCCTAAAACCCTCAATTCCCATTTGGAGAAGAATTTGATTTCTCAGAAGCTGACAATATCTACAGTTCTGGATTAGAACACAGGACCCAAGCTAAGCCAGTAAACACTCTTCATCACACTCCATGCCCTTGACCAGACTAATTGATTCAGGGACTAGCAGAAAACTTAACCTTGTTCATCCAGACTTCTGCTAGAAATACTGAGACAAAAAGAGCCAGAAAGCAACAGTGTGGATGCCTAAAGGGAACACCCCTTACGATAAAGTTGGACCCAAAGAGGTCAAAGCAGAGAGAGCAAAAGAAATCCCATCCTGCCCCATTATGCCATATCTTCTTAAAGCCTGAACAATACCATGCGGCAACATATCCTTTTTATTGTATTAGCCAGCATCATTTGCAGTTTTCATTACTTTCCACCGAAACCATGCCATCAACTCAATGAAGAGGTATTAAATATGTAATGAAGGCATGAACGAGAACTTGTAAAAAGCTGCACAGTCATAAAGTTTAATAATGGTGATTATGACAACAATGAAAATGATGATGGAAGTAAAAAAGGAAATGAGTGCCTTTCAACAAATATGGCGCCAAAATTTCATGTGGAGCAAAAGCTTCTCTCCACGATTAAAAAAAATAGTTCATTCCACTATTTTCCCATAATTCATCTTAAAATATTCTGGCAGCATACATTTATATCTTTGATCAAACCACAACTGATGATGGATCTTTTCCTGACCACAACTTCTATATGTCTGCCTCCATCACTTTGCTCATGCTATGCCCTCCTCCAGGATTACTCCATCCCATTCTCATTTACTGAAATCCTTCCCCATCTGCAGGATCTCGTTTAAAGGAAGCTCCTCCACCTCTCTCCAAACATTCTCTTTTCACTCCCTTTATATGTTGCGCCTACTTACAATCCTGATCCCTGCCATGTGTTGGAGCCATTTTCCACATGTCTGGATCCCCCGTAGAGACTGTAATCTCTTAGAGTAGATGCTAAGCTCCTTCTAAATGGCAGAGAGAAAAAGATGTATGTAACATCTGTCACTGCACTAATGGTGAAGGTGATTCAGCTGATGTGGTTGTAATTCCACCACTGAGCAGTCATCAATCAAAACATATAAGGAGCACCAATGAAGAGATGAGAATGCCTTATAATTAAGAATGCTTAGATCACAGTCTAAGTGGGAATTGTGAAGGAAGACAGGAGAATGGATGACCAAAGAAGGAAAGAAGGGGGGAGGGAGGAAGAAAGGAGTGGGGAGGGAGAGATAGGGGGAGGGTAGAATAGAGGAAAGAGGGTGCTCCAGGGAGGGAGGGAAGGGACTGAGGGGAAACAGGGGATGGAGGGAGGGAGGAAGGAAGAACGAAAGAGAGCAAGGAAGGAGTATGGTCTGTGGAATGTTGTCAAAGGGTGTGCCAAGGCAAAGTTCTCCATGGCTTATGTCTGCCTTCCTATGCCTTGGGGAGAAAAGAGTACCTTCAGAGGCTCCTGTTACCATGACTATTCTCTAAGGGATATCTCCAGGGTGATTAGAAATACAGAGTCTCTTCTATATGTGTCCTGGGTAGCAATTTTCTTGTATATTTATAAATATGGAATAAAGTATGAATAGTGATGAAGATCATATAATTTTAAATTAAACCTTCCTTTCTGATATTAGTTCTGCTACAACAAGGATTTGAATTTGAGTACGTTCTTTAACTCTCACTTGCACTTATCTTCCCTGTAAAATGGGGATAATGATCAATGAGTCTAGTATTTATTTTAATTATTAAATAATGTTTGTAAATCTTTGTCATGCTACCTAGTATATGGTAAGAAACTTAATAAATCAGTGGTTATCAGTAGTAGAGGTTGCAGTAGAAAGAATTAATTTGCACATGGCTCTCTCTTTTTTTTTTTAACTCAGTCATCTCTAGAAAAGTGACCCTTGGGATAAGCACCCATATTTCAGAGTACAGCCATGAAAAACTTTGGTAACACTACTGCCAATCCTGGTATTCAGTCCCTTAAAAATGCACCTAGTCATGCTAAGCACAAGAAGCTAAATAAAATTAAGACATTTGTTGTTGGTGTTCAGTCCCTCCCTCTTGTCCAACTCTTTGCAACTCCATGGACTGCAGCACGCCAGGCCTCCCTGTCCATCACCAACTCCCAGAGTTCACTCAAACTCATGTCCATCGAGTTGGTGATACCATCCCACCATCTCATCCTCTGTCACCCCTTTCTCCTTCTGCCTTCAATCTTCCCCAGTTATCAGGGTCTTTTCCAATGGTCGTCGGCTCTTTGCATCAGTTGGCCAAAGTATTGGTATATATATTTTTTTAATTTGAGTAGGCTTCTTTTCTCAAAAACCAATAATCGTTGACCTTAAAATTCCCCATATTTGCAAACATTTACTTGGGCAGTATATGAAAGCACATCAAAGTTATCCCTATTTAAAAAATGTCACTCTCAGGCTCTTGCATTCCCATACATTTTCCCGCATGCAAGATAAAGGGTAGAAATACAGCTGGCGTGCCCAGAAGTGTCAGTGACCCTGGGTCTTACTCTGCAGAATAGTGCCACCCCGTGATTGTAATTTGCCACATGTGTATCAGTGGAAACTATTTTGGAAACTATTGATACAGGTGAATGGAACATTTGAGGCAAAGGGTCAAATTTGTGGTGTAAACACATTATGCCGATAGCAGAAAGAAGGTTGTGTGATGTATCCAACTCACTCTGACTTCAGTTGTTTCCTTCCACTCCATCCCCTACTTTTTGCTGCATCACAACACTACCTAACTACTACTACTCATGTACACTGAGAATAAAAGAGCCTGAAATTTTGGCTATTCACTTGAAAACTAAACAAGTCTATCATGGGCACATGGTGTTACTTCCAGAAGAAAGTTCACATTTCCTGCCAAATTCTAAAAAGTGACACTTAGTCACTGGGCATCTTCCATATCTGGGCTTCCCTGGTGTCTCAGTTGGTAAAGAATCTGCCTGCAAGGAAGGAGACCACTTGCAGTGCAGGAGGTCCTGGTTCAATTCCTGGGTTGAGAAGATCTCCTGGAGAAGGAAATGGCAACCCAGTCCAGTATTCTTGCTTGGGAAATCCCATGGACAGAGGAGCATGGCAGGCTATAGGGTCACAAGAATCAGACACAAGTTGGTGACTAAACCAACAATCAACCGTATCTGGATTAAATAAATCAAAAGCTATGACAAACCTAGAAAGCATATTAAAAAGCAGACATTACTTTGCCAACAAGGGTCTGCCTAGTCAAAGCTATGGTTTTTCCAGTACTCATGTATGGATGTGAGAGTTGGACCAGAAAGAAAGCTGAGCTCTGAAGAACCGATGCTTTTGAACTGTGGTGCTGGAGGAGACTCTTGAGAGTCCCTTGAACTGCAAGGAGATCAAACCAGTCAATCCTAAAGGAAATTATTCCTGAATATTCATTGGAAGGACTGGAGCTGAAGCTCCAATACTTTGGCCACCTGATGAGAAGAACTGACTCCTTAGAAAAGACCCTGATGCTGGGAATGATTGAAGGCAGGAGGAGAAGGGGACAACAGAGGATGAGATGGTTGGATGACATCATCAACTCGATGGACATGGGTCTGAGCAAGCTCTGGGAGTTGGTGAAGGACATGGAAGCCTTGCATGCTGCAGTCCATGGGGTTGCAAATAGTCAGACACGACTGAGTGACTGAACTGAATGTTTACTCAATTTAGGAACTTGTGAGTCTGTAGTTGTTGGTTGAATGGTATTGTCTGAGATGGTCACATTCAGTTTGAATAGTTTTATGATAGGAAGGCCAGGTCTCAAGAAGAATCAAGATACTACTGTGCCCAAAGGACTACGATAAACATTAAAAAGAGATGCTGTTGGGAACACAAACATTCGCTTGCCTAATTCCTCCAAGGGATCCTCCCTGCTCCCTGAACATACCATGCACCTTTGCATCTCTGTATATTTTTCCTCATGCTCCTCCTCTGTAAGAAATGCTCTTCTCCACCACTTTACCTAAGGAACACTCTTTGAGGCCTTTGGCATTCTACCCACTACCAACCCCACCTTGTTCCAGGCACTATCAGAAGTTCTCTCATCTGTATTATTTAATCACCTTATGAATCCCTCTATTATGGTCATTTGTTTAATGCCTGTTCCTCCAACAGACTGAAAGCCATCCTCAAAGCTTCCCCCTGCCTCATTTCTCTATAGCCAGTCCTTCCCCAAACCATGTCAGCTCTACCTGCAATGTGTAACTCGAATTCTTTCACTTCCCTCATCTCTCCTGCTATTACCCTGGAACAAGCTTTAGCTATCTCTTACCTAGAATTTCCTTTTCTTCTACTTTCAATCTTATTTCCCAAGAATACAAGTTCCAAATATTAGCTGCAGTAACATTTAAAAAACCAATTCAAGTCCTCCTGTTTAAAATACATCACTGATTCCTCATTGTACTTAGGTTTCCATAAGTCCTAATAATGGCTCTCAAGTCCCTCCCTGATGTGACTCAGTCTCAGCTCTCTCCACTCTCCCCTGCGCGGTACACTCCAGACACAAAGACCTTCATTCACTTCACTTCATTCACAAATCCCCATCTCAAGACCTTTGCAAATAATGTTCTGCTTGTTGGAACAGTCTCTCCCCAACTTCTCTAACAGCCCCTCCCCATGCCTCAGCTCCGACTTAGTCATTAATGGTCAGCTTAAATGTCACTTGTTCAGAGGTCTGAACTGACCTCTAACTTTAATGATGTTCCCTTGTTAAAATCTTTCAAAGCACCCTGTAACTTCCCTTCATAGACCTAATTACAATATATAACTATTATTTATAACTATATGTTTTATAATTATGTCTTGATTTGATGTCTATTTCTCCAAGTAAACTATAAACTCTATGATGGCAAAGAAATATTTTTGTTTGCTTGTTGTTTTTATGTGTGTTTGGTCACTGTAGTAGATTTCATGGTGGCTCCTGAAAATATATGTCCACATCCTAATCCTAGGAATCTGTGAATGTGACCTTACATGTATGCTTAGACTCTTCAGTCATGTCTGACTCTGTACAATCCTGTGGATTGTAACTTGCCAGGCTCCTCTCTCCATGGGATTCTCCAGGCAAGAGTACAGGAGTGGGTTGCCGTGCCCTCCTTCAGGGGATCTTCCCAATTCAGGGATCAAAACCGCATCTGTTACACATAACCTACATTGGCAGGCGAGTTCTTTACCACTATTGCCACATGGGAAGCCCAAATGTGACCTTATTTGGAAAGAATTTTTGCAGTCTTGACACTCAAACTAGGATCTTGAGATGAGAAGACAATCCTGGATTATACAAATGGGTCCTAAATCCAAATACAAGTGTCCTTATAAGACACACATAGAGAAGAGACAGAGACGAGGAGGAGGCAGTGTGACCACATAGGCAGAGACTAGAGTGATGTGGCCACAAGCCAAGGGATGCCCGCAGCCACAGGAGACTGGAAGAGGTAAGGGACAGATTCTTCCCTAAGCACACAGCTGATTTTGAACTTCAGGCCTCCAGAACTATGAGAAAATAAATATCCATTGTTTTAAGTCACCGAGTATGTGGCAATTTGTTACAGCAGCCCTGGAAGTCTAATAAAGTAAGTTATGTANAGCTGATTTTGAACTTCAGGCCTCCAGAACTATGAGAAAATAAATATCCATTGTTTTAAGTCACCGAGTATGTGGCAATTTGTTACAGCAGCCCTGGGAGTCTAATAAAGTAAGTTATGTATTCCTAATGCTGAGCAGTAACTATGTGTTGGATGAATGAACAGATGAGCATTCATTGAACAAATGTCATATATATTCATCATTATATACCAGAACTTGCCACGGTAAAGAGAACACAGTAAATGTTCAAAAAGACATGAGTTTGAGCAAGCTCCGGGAGTTGGTGATGGACAGGGAAGCCTGGCGTGCTGCAGTCCATGGGGTTGCAAAGAGTCAGACATGACTGAGTGACTGAACTGAACTGAACTGTTCAAATTATTTATTAAATTTTATCAAATTGGATATTATTTTGTAGACAAATAGGCATATAACATATTTTAGAGCTTAAATATGCAAAAGAAATTTAAATATAAAGCTTAGGCAAATTTTCTCTTTTATAAATTCAAACAATAGAGTTGAGAAAGGCTATCTGACCTACCCATAGCCACACAGCAGGCTCAGGGTGCAGGAAATTGCATTTATTTGTATAATTCACATACCAACAACTACTAGAGTATCTTCCCTAAGTACAACTACATCATTCTCATTAAAATACTTTTCTATGTTGTTAGATAGAAATTCCAGCATTAATTGTCATTAAGCTAATTAGTGTGTATAGATCTACACTGAAATTGAAATAAATATTGAAATAAAATCCAAGAACTGTAAGTTAAAAAAATTTCATCCCCATTCAAATTCCAAGGAATCCAGGAGGGAATATCAATACTAGGTAGACATTTACTATTACATTTTACTTGATTTAATTATGATTTCATTTGTTGTTGTTCAGTAGCCAAGTCATGCCCTACTCTTTACAACTGCATGGCCTACAGCATGCCAGGTTTCCCTGTCCCTCACCATCTCCTGGAGTTTGCCCAAGGTCATGAACCAGTGATGTCATCCACCCATCTCATCCTCTGTTGCCCTCTTCTCCTTTTGCCTTCAATCTTTCCAAGCATATGATTTCATTACTAGTATTCAAATATTTAAGAGTTTATCAAGGATTATCTCTTCATTTATGAAGTTAACCCCAAATATATTAAGATGTATGGAATAAACCAACTCATTTCAGAACAAGGTCTTTCCTACTTAATCTTTGACCTACGTGTAACTCCACTTGAGGGGTCTCTAATGATTACAGTTTAAATTTTAAGCTTTCCTTCTGACCACAGAATTTCTGTGTTTATTTCACCAGTCTAATTTTATGATTTTAGGCCACTAATATAACCTATTTATGCGTCACTCACTCATCCCCCACCTATCCAAGCTACTCATGCATGAAAAGTATGGATGCCAAACTACATCATTTAATTTAAAAACTTATGTTCTTTTTCATCGCTGTGTCCCCAGTCAAGCTATCCCTGTGTAGATGCACCATTAATACCTTCTATAAAATTAACTGAAAGATGATGTTTCTAGAAACTAGCATATTATGTCCTTTGAGTCTACTATGTGTGACTAAATTTGGAAAATCTAGTTAGAGTTAGAGGAATCCAGAAAGTCATTTAGTTCCATTCCCAGCTGCAGACCAGTTCTTAATGATGCACATCAATGTAAGTTTATCCATTATTATCTCCAAGAACCCTTGGAGCTGGAGCCTTCATAATCTCCCTTGAAATCTATTCTTCTGAACAACCATGTCTGGTTTCATTTATAAAGCCCATATTTTTATCATTCGTGCACTCATTTACTCAGAAAAATTCCTGAGTGTCTCTCTTGTGAATGATGCGCTGGGCTAGTTACTGAGGATAAAGTAATGAAAGACTAGTTCTGTTCCAAAGTAACTCACAGAATAATGGGAGAGAAGATAAGTAAACAGGTAGTTCTGTAAAATAATGTCCTTAGTACTACAATACAGGTAAATACTAAGTCTTGAAATGCCTCCCTATGTCCCTGGAGTTATTTAGGGTGTAAGAGTGATCAGCAAGGCTTCAAAAGAAGCAGACACTGTGAGTCTGTTTGGACAAAGGTCATCCCTCCCTTAGCCACTCACCCACCAGATTCTTTACTACTCAAAGAGCCTCTCCAACTAATTTCTTTCCAGTGACAAGGATCAAATTCTCACCAAAGTTCCAAAGAGAGAAATCCTTATGAAGATTTATCTCTCTCTGGGCAACCACGTGGCCAGTGCCCAGATGAGATATGACTGTTGCACCTTTATTTGTGCTCACACTTGCACATGGTTTGCTACTGCCTCAATATATTCCATAGTGTTTAGAGGAAGATTTACCCCTTCTGTGGGCTTTATTTCCAGAAAGGTCAATGAAGAACTAGATTCCCAGGGAAAAATGCTGTATGATGGTTATATAATGCAAAATCCAAATGTGATTATACTATGGCCTTATTTAAAATAATTTAATGGCTCCCAAGTGGCTGCAGGATAAAACCCAGTGTCTTTAATCTGGCGATACGGGACTTCGATAGGCAAGCACCTGCCCAGGCTGCAGCTGAATCTCTTATCAAGATTCCCTAATGTGTTGGAAGGCACCAGGCAGAACTCTTTCAGGTTGTAGGAGTCATTGAAGGGCTTAGTGGAGAAGTGATAAGAGCTGGGCTACACTTTCAGAAGCTTGTTCTACATTCCCTGAATGAAGCAACTGAAAATCCATATATAATTCAACTTACTTCCTCATTGCCCTTTTGGAATGAGGCAGACTACAAATTAGGAAGCAAATTACAAAGAAAGAAAATAAATAACAAAAGTGTTCATATAAACTTTTATAAAAAATACAACTATAAAGGATCTCCATGATATTTACTATTACTTCTGCAAAGATGTCAGGCTGAAGGTTTGCAGACAGCCTCCCTGAATTATGCCAGTGATAACCCATTAAGTGTTCTCAGATAACTGGGAATTTTGACAAATCATGAATCACCCAATAGTATGTAAAAATAGCACTCTATAGGCCCCAATTGTTTTGCACAGGTACATGGGGGTTTACATGTGAATTGTTATGTTTAGTTACTTCAATGCACCCATATTTTGAAGTGTATTTAAATTCAGATATTGATTTTACTTTTTTTCTTTTTTGAAAAAATAAAATACAAAACACACACAAAAATCAAACCAGTTAAGAGATATACAACCGTTCTACTCTACTGGGCAATAAACTAGTTATAGGGAAAAAACCCTACAGCAACTTGAAAGGTATATTCAAAGTAACTTGTTCTTTAATAACATTTGAGCATTGTATTATTATATTGAACAAATAATCACTGACTTTGTCTTCTTTGGTGGATTAGTTAATTGCATAAATATTTACTGAGCATCTGTTAAGACACACTAAAAACCAAATGGTTGTCCAAGATATTATCCTTGCCTTCAAGGAGCACAGTATTTCTATCTATTCTGAGGTCGCAGTAGCAAGAAATCAAAACCAATAGAGGACACAATTTGCTAAATCCTATTCCTTCATATTGGGGCTTCCTAGGTGGCACTAGTGGTAAAGAACCTGCCTGCCAGTGCAGGAGACCAAAGAGACACAGGTTCAGTCCCCGGGTTGGGAAGATCCCCTAGAGGAGGGCACAGGAACCCACAGCAATATTGCTGGCTGGAGAATCCCTTGGACAGAGAAGTTTGGTGGGCTACAGTCCACAGGGTCACAAAGAGTCAGACACGACTGAAGTGACTGAAAATGCATTCCTTCATACTGGGCCTCCTAGGTGGCACAATGGTGAAGAATCTGCCTGCCAATGTGGGCGATGCAAGAGGTGCAGGTTTAATCCCCAGGTCAGGAAAATCCCTTGGAGTAGGAAATGGCAGCCCATTCCAGTATTCTTGCCTGGAAAATTCCATGGACAGAGGAGCCTGGTGGACTACAGTCCATGGGGTCACAAGCAGTCAGACATAACTGAGTGACTGAGCACACAGCACCTCCAAGACCACCCCTACACACACACACACACACACACACACACACACACAGTAAAGAATTGGGCTTATGTTGTTATTGATCCCAGTTCTAAATCACTGAATCTCATCCACCTTATGCTCCAAATGTTGGCAAGTCCTTACCTTTGCAATTCTGACCTTTAGGCTCATTTTTTAATAGGACATTTTATTCACACTTTTATTTTTGCTCAACTTTTGTTTGATTCTTCCTGAGAAAGACCATCTGAACTTGTCTTGGATAAATATTTTGCTTTCTGATCTGGGGGTCATAGGCCATTGTCCAGTTCCAGGTTTGGGGGAGGGACAACTCCCCAACCCATTCACCATGTTATAAAAAGTACCCATCAGACAGCCCCACATAACAACTTCACATTTCAAAGAAGAAAGTAAGAAATATGATAGACCATGAACATAAGTCAGGATTCTACTTATTCTAAATATTACGTTAAAATAAAAAAACCACGAAACTCTAGACATGCCATATTGTGAAGATCACTTTTGCCACCATATTAGAATCTACATCCCATTTTCAATTGTACTGTTTTAGTCTCTTTTTGACTTGTTTTCGTAAGTGGCTCGTAGTCAGAGAGTGGACTATTTAGGTGCCTTAAAGACCCTTTTTCCAATCATCAGTGGCTGTGAAACTTTTTCCAACTATGTCATTTAGTGTAATTTTCCTCAGCTTATGAAAATGCAACATATTTGACAAGACTTGCTATATATGTTGAGAAGGCGATGGCACCCCACTCCAGTACTCTTGCCTGGAAACTCCCATGGACGGAGGAGCCTGGTAGGCTGCAGTCCATGGGGTCACTAAGAGTCGGACATGACTGAGCAACTTCACTTTCACTTTTCACTTTCATTGCATTGGAGAAGGAAATGGCAACCCACTCCAGTGTTCTTGCCTGGAGAATCCCAGGGACGGGGGAGCCTGGTGGGCTGTCGTCTATGGGGTCACACAGAGTCGGACACGACTGAAGCGACTTAGCAGCAGCAGCTATATATGTTAGGCTGAATATATTTATTCTTGAATTATTTAGTCTTAAATATATGAAAGGCTCTGTGTCCCACCACTGGGTATACAATAGCCAACAGAACAGCTATGATCCTGTGCTTTAGGGAGCTCACAATGCTGTGTTAAAAGATGCTACACACTAGGATAGTGAATACATTCCAGGTTGTTTTCCCTAGGGGCTCCAAATAAACATCCTTAAAAGAAAACTACCAGACTGTCTTATGCTCCTGGAACTATTTTTATAGGAGAAACAGCCTTGCTATTATTCAACCAGAAGATAGTGACTGAAATGTATATTGACTTAAATTCATACTAAACTGTAAATGACTAATTTACTGTGAATTACTAATTTATGAATAAGCTCTTGATAGAACCAAAGAGGAGGGTACACTAGGTACACTAGGTTCTAAATTGGAGGAATTATGGCAAAGAGAAACTTGATGTTATGAGGAAAGAAACAGCCTACCAAATAATCCAGCTCATGGTGGGTCCACTGTATTTTTTTTTTTTTTTTTTTTTTGGCTGAAAAGAATACTAAACTTGGAATCCGAAGTTCTGGGTTCCTGGGTTCCTCTTTGGACTCTACTACTCCATTTAGTGGGGCTTCTGTGGCGGCTTAGAGGTTAAAGCATCTGCCTCTAATGCGGGAGACCCGGGTTCGATACCTGGGTCGGGAAGATCCCCTGGAGAAGGAAACGGTAATCCACTCCAGTATTCTTACCTATGGACGGAGAAGCCTGGTAGGCTACAGTCCACGGGGTCACAAAGAGTCGGACACGACTGAGTGACTTCACTTTCATTTTCACTCCATTTAGTGGCTCTGAAAAAGGCCCCTATTCTCTCTGGGACTGAAGTTACTTGTTTATAAAAATGGATAAACTATTCTTCCCTGTACTCAGTCATGTCCAGACTCTGCAATCCCATGGATTGCAATCTTCCAGGCTCCTCTCCATGGGATCTCCCTGGCAAGAATACTGGAGAGGGTTGCCATTTTCTCTTCCAGGGGACCGTCGCGACTCAGGAATCGAACCTGCGTTTCTGGCGTCTCCTGCATTGCCGGTGGATTCTCCACCAACTGAACCATTGCAGCAGCCCTGCAACCTCACAAATTTACTGGGAAGGTTAAAAAAAAAAGTAAAAAGGTAAAATTGTTTTCTGAGGAGAGCTTACAAATAGCTGAGAAAAGAAGAGAAGCTAAAAGAAAAGGAGAAAAGGAAAGATATATCCACCTGAATGCAGAGTTCCAAAGAATAGCAAGGAGAGATAAGAAAGTCTTCCTAAGTGAACAATGCAGAGAAATAGAGGAAAACAATAGGATGGGGAAGACTAGAGGTCTCTTCAAGAAAATCAGAGATACCAAGGGAATATTTCATGCAAAGATGGACACAATGAAGGACAGAACTGGTATGGACCTAACAGAAGCAGAAGATACTAAGAAGAGGTGGCAAGAATATACAGAAGAACTACACAAAAAAGATCATGACCCAGATAATCACGATGGTGTGATCACTCACCTTCAGCCAGATATCCTGGAATGTGAAGACAAGTGAACCTTAGGAAGCATCACTATGAACAAAGCTAGTGAAGGTGAGGGAATTACAGCTGAGGTATTTCAAGTCCTGAAAGATGATGCTGTGAAAGTGCTGTACTCAATATGCCAGCAAATTTGGAAAACTCAGCAGTGGCCACAGGACTGAAAAAGTTCAGTTTTCATTCCAATTCCAAAGAAAGACAATGACAAAGAATATTCAAACTACTGCACAATTTCACACACTAGAAAATTACTGCTTAACATTCTCCAAGCTAGGCTTCAACAGTACATGAACTGAGAACTTTCAGATGTTCAGTCTGGATTTCGAAAAGGCAGAGGAACCACAGATCAAATTGCCAACATTGATGGGATCATAGAAAAAGTAAGAGAATTCCAGAAAAACATCTACTTCTGCTTTATTGACTACACTAAAGCCTTTGACTGTGTGGCTCACAACAAACTGTGGAAAATTCTTAAAGAGGTAGGAATACCAGACCACCTGACCTGCCTCCTGAGAAACCTATATGCAGGTCAAGAAGTAAGTATAAACCAGACATGGAACAACAGACTGGTTCAAAACTGGGAAAGGAGTACATCAAGGCTGTATATTGTCATGCTGCTTATTTAACTTGTATGCAGAGTACACCATGCGAAATGCTGGGCTGGAAGAAGGCCAAGCTGGAATCAAGATTGCTCAGAGAAATATCAATAACCTCAGACATGCAGATGACACCACCCTTATGGCAGAAAGTGAAGAGGAACTAAAGAGTCTCTTGCTGAAGGTGAAAGGGGAGAGTGAAAAAGCTGGCTTAAAACTCAACATTCAGAAAACTAAGATCATGGCATCTGGTCTCATCACTTCGTGACAAATAGATGGGGAAACAATGGAAATAGTGACAGAATTTATTTTCTTGGGCTCCAAAATCACTGCAAATGGGACTGCAGCTATGAAATTAAAAGACACTTGCTCCTTAGAAGAAAAGCTATGACCAAGCTAGACAGCATATTAAAAAGCAGAGATATTACTTTGCCGACAAAGGTCTGCCTAGTCAAAGCTATGGCTTTTCCAGTAGTCATGTATGGATGTGAGAGTCAGACCATAAAGAAGGCAGAGCACTGAAGAACTGATGCTTTTGAACTGTGGTGTTGGAGAAGACTCTTGAGAGTCGCTTGGACTGCAAGGAGGTCAAACCAGTCAATCCTAAATGAAATCAATCCCAAATATTCATGGAAGGACTGATTATGAAGCTGAAGCTCCAATACTTTGGCCACCTGATGCAAAGAGCTGACTCATTAGAAAAGACCTTGATACTAGGAAAGATTGAAGGTAGGATAAGAAGGGGATGACAGAGGGCGAGATGGTTTGATAGTATAACCTCCTGAATGGACATTTTTTTGAGCGAGCTCCGGGAGATGATGAAGGACAGTGAAACCTGGCATGCTTCAGTCCATGGGGGTCAGAAAGAGTCAGACATGACTGAGTGACTGAAAAGCAGCTATACTGACTGCAGGTCATAGAAATGTAAGGTGTTAATAAGGCAGGAACACTGTTCCATCAGATTCAATATAGCAGATTATTTCCAAAACATGAATGAGAGCAGTGTAACCTGGGAGCACTGATTTAAAATTAATTTACACATATAAGTCTCCTTTCAAACTTTAAAATAATGAACTTTAGTTTGCCTAAAGCTATGCTTCTGATTACAATAGCAGATGATTCCTTCATGTCTTTCAAAAGAATTATTGTGCCACAGGGCTTAGCTTGCATTTTAAAATAAATGTGTTCCAGTAGGATTGGCTGGTTTCTGTCATCCAATTATCCTGCAGTTAACACATGTGACATAGATTGAAATGAAAGTACCATAATACTTTTGAAAGAGTTTTGTTTTCCTAAGAAGACATGTTTCTTGTTTTACATTAGCCGTGATTTAATTGAGGGTCATGAGACCTAAAGGACAAGTCTATCAGGCCAGCATTCATTACATGTTTCCTCCTTGCCTTGGGATGAACCAGCTAATTCTATATCCCAGACTCCACCAAGACCACCAGCTTCCAGACACGCCTCTGCATTTGTCCCACATGGGCAACTCTCCATAGTCTTGTCAGCTCCCCATCCTTGCTGAGAGGTTAATTTAGTCAGGTTCAAAAAGTTAAGCGTCTGTCCACAGACACATAGAAAAAGGTGAGCCTATAAGATTTGAACTTAGGTTTCTAAGGGACCAAAGCCCATATTTGTTCTTCCTACCACATCCTGCTGATTTTTAGAACATCTGATTTCTCCATAGTGAAAATATTTTTTTTAAGTGGGAGAGACCTGGGTTACAGTATTCTATTAAAAAAAAAAACCTGTATTAAAAGATGTTTTGTGATGTATAGGACAAAGAGGGCTATTTAAATTGAAATCATTTTCCTAGTATCCAAGATCTCTAAATCTCATGCACATTAAGTTTGAATTAACACTAACAAGGGTCCAACAGCTTTGATGCTGTGTTCTTAGATAATTAAATTCTTAGAAAACCATTCCACATTCGAGGGAGAGGCGAAGGACACAGAGAGTTCAGTCTTAATTCAAAGTCACTTACACATTGTTACCTGCTGTTTCCAGGCCTTCATGAAATCAGCAGGGAGGATTTGATATTAAAAATGAGGGTATCTCTCTCTCTCTCTCTTTTTTCCAAATCCTCAGGGTGGGGGGAATGGTGGAACTGTCCACTGGAACTCTTTCTAAGCGATCACCTTACTTTGGCATAGATCATCCACTGGAAGATCCAGGTCACTTTGCACCCTGAAACTGAGGCCTCTATCAGCAGCAGTACCCTCCCTTCACTGCCACACCTCATGTGTACAAAGCACTTACTAGTCTACAAAGCCCTTTCTATTCATTATGGCATGTGACCCTCAGATCCACCTGCAGAGCCTTGAAAGAAGACACAAGCTTCTACATCATCATCCAGAGAGAAAGTGGCAGGCTGCCAAGAGGCCTTATCAGGGAGTATCTACCATGGATAATACTTTCCATCCTAGGCTAACATCTGACCCTAAGACTTAAAGTCATGAACAAAATCTTGTTGCATCTTAGAAGTGAGCAGGCTTGGGAAGAGTAACTCACAATAACAAGCTTCACAAGAGGCTAATGAATACGCTTAAATTCCAGCTTAAGATTTTAGGATGAGAAACAGAACTGTCAGTGGGTGGTAATTATTAAATCAGCATAATCAGGGCATTTTGTTCCAGGACAGACAAGTTATTTGAAGGTCATTGATTTTTCAAGATGGGAAAGCTAAAGCTCAGAGAGATGAAACAAGTTGCCATAAATAATCTAGCTGGTAAGTGGAGAAAACAACTTGAACTCTTCATCTCACTCCAGGGATAGCACCAGCAGCAGGACTGAACCGGGGTGGGGGCGTCAGGGAGGCTGGTGGTGATCCTTGTGCCAGGTCCCCATCTTCTTCCTGGTTAGTGCTTAGATGGGCATCATGGATGCTTATCCTCCTGTCCCTCCCTTTAGTCTTTCTTTGACTGATCCAAATGGTTAGATGGCATCACACCAACTCAACGGATGTGAATTTGAGCAAACTCTGGGAAATAATGGAGGACAGAGGAGCCTGGTGTGCTACAGTCCATGGGGACCGAAAAGAGTCAGACATGGCTTAGCAACTGAACAACAATAACATGGCCCTGAAGCAGTAAAGTATAACTTTACTTTTGTTCTGGCTTGGGAGGGAGATTCTGTTACATTGAGGCAACTTTGTATGTTTCTGCTTCCATCTGATACGTGCTAGCTTAGAGTTGGAAGGTACTTCCAACTCATCAGGCAGTTTGCTTAGGTCCTAGGCTAGGATGGCACCCTACAACCAGTTCTGTTTACCAACATATATTAACTCTTTTCAGTAGATGGGGTGAGAATTATCATCCCCATTTTTCGTTTGAGGAACTGGAGATTCAGAGAATTTCTACAACTCAGCAAAGATCCTACAACTTGTGAGCATAGGTTCTAGACTTGAGTCCATACCTCAGGCTTCAGGTCACATACTCTCTACTACATCGCCTACGGGCAGCAATAATCATAATATTCATGGAGCACTGTTCTAAACATCTTAAATGCACTAATTCATATGATAATTACAGCAACTATTATTATTTCTATTTTATCAATGATAAAACAGTGGGGCAGAGACACTGTCTAGTTCAAGGGCACACAGTGAGTATATAGTAGAGCCAGGATTTAAACTGAGTCTGGTTCCAGAGGCTGTGCTCTTATCCGCATCCTCACAAGTGGAAGAGAGAAGACTACTCTGGTGTGGGGTTTCAGGGAAAGAGGGAGGGTCTTGGCTTGGCTGAACATCCTTTGCTCATCTATGGACCGTTGGTAAACTCTGACACTGGGGCCTCATTCTGGTTTCTAGGAGGTGTATCTAGCTTCTAAAAATGCAAAGTGACTCATTAATTACTTACATAACAGTGTAGTGGAACATCTGACGAGAAGAAGGTTTTGTGAATGAAATTACACTGCACGGAGACCCTGCCAAGGAAGGAGAGGCAGCTCAGCTTCTGAATCCAAGGATCCGAAACAAGAAGGAGAAAACTAGTATCTATGTTCTGAGATTCTCACATCCACCCAACCCACTCACTGCTGACAACACAGAGAGTGAAGTGACGTTTGCACCACTACACAGCTTGCGGGGCGGAAATAAGAGTTCAAACTCTGGTCTGACTTCAAAACTACAGTTCTCCCTCCAGAGCATGATTACTCCCAGGACATAAACAGTTCACTGAAGTCACAATCTCACCCCCTAGCCCCCACCTCCCGAAGGTGCCACTTTCCTAGATGTAAGGACTTAAAATCTGTAACTGAACCAGACTATCAAAAGCCAGAATATTCTGTGTTTAGAGAACAGAATGCAAGCATTTCAAGAGTTTTCTGAGTGTTTTTGAAATGCCATTCCCAAGAAGCCCTAATCCAATTACTCCTTGGCCACAATATTGAGCCAGAGTAGGCAGTTACTGTTAATAGAAGAGACCCAAATAGGTATTTCTCTGCTTTGGAAAGACGCAGTTAACTTGCAGGAAGGGGAGGGTGGTAAGAGGGTCAGGACTGAACATTTCCTGCGCCTCTAGGATGGGCCAAGCACATTCATTATTCCCCAGACTCCCCTCAATAACCCTGTGAGCTAGGGACTACATCTCCACCTCTTTCTACAGATGAAGAAACTGAAGACAGCTAAGCAACAAGCAAGGAGTCACACAGCTTATAAACACTGGAGCCAAGTTTTCAGGGCAACACTACTCTCCCCCATATTCCTAGCAGGCACATCCTCTCTTGACTTAGCTTGAGCAGGTACATTTTCAGATATGTAAAACTCCTATAAAGGTTGAAAAGGTTTCATGATAGAGCCACTATTTCTAGCCAGTCCTCTTTCTGGTTTTAAGTTCATACTAGCCTATGCCCCAAGCTCTACCTGGCACAATATGAACATTCCATTGCACTTCTGAGGAAAGTACAAAATGTAAAGGACCTGTTTTAGCATCTTATGACTAGAGGCCATACGTTGTCTGATCTATACATCCCTGTATTCAATGCCTGGCCTACTCAATAAATGTGGAACAGAGGGTAGGAAGGAGAAAGGAAGAAGAAATGGAGGGAGAGGGGAGGAAGAAGGAAGGAAGGAAAAGTACAAGTAAAAATACACTGGTAGATAATGGGAGTTGATTACCTGGGAAGGAGTTAGAGAAAAGGGAGAGAAACCAATAAGATGCAAACATGGGCCATCAAGAATCTTATTGCCTAGGAGATGAGAGTTATGTCTGTGACTATTTAGCATCAGTTCACAGAGTACGTTCTTTTAATAAATGAGAAAGTGTGCCAATTATTTTTTTTTTATTTTGAAGTTTATATTCGGTTCTGCCACTTGAATTACAAGCAAGGAAATGATGTAACCACATATGTACTTTCTGTATTCATATCTGAGAAAATCTGCTGAAATGCTTTTGACTAAGATTCAAGAAAATGCCCCTAGCCAATCAATAA
>SJYQ01001793.1:2136877-2175844 GCA_006410935.1 Redunca redunca | reverse complement strand
GGGTGGGGGGGGCGGGGAGGGGGGAAATCTCCTCTGTGAGTTGCTGAATGATCATGTGTTGGTATTTTGAAGCTACAAGAGCCTTGTGTAGTTTAACTGAAACTTATCTCACAGCAGATTGTCAGAAAATATCTTGTGGTTTTGCAGGTTAGCTGATCTGTAAGAAGAAGGTCAAAGAATGGCATGAATACTTTGAACCACAACTCCAACTCCGTAATCTAATTTCTTGAAGTCCTCAGACATGTTCTTACTGAAAACACAACCAGAAAAAAAAGTATAGCGACAGAAATCAATTTTCTCATTTAATCAGTTTCTTTGTGAATTCAACCATAAATTATGTGCTAGAGGAGTCTAATCACATTGTATATGAATCTCGCATAATTTGCATTAATTACAACCTAAGATGTAAGTGTATTATGTGGCATTGTATGTATTTTTAGTTTATCTCATTAAAAAAAAAAGTTATAGCTGCTTATGGTAGACATGACTTCTTTATTTCTCCAAACGCATAAAAGAAGAAAAACAAAATCCTACTGATTAGTTTAGGAAATGGTGTCTTTAGGAAGAAGATAATCTTTCTAACTCTGCTGGTTCTTGAATTGTTGCTAAAGCAGCATCTCCAAGACTCTTGAAAGAGTCTCCCTCTATATCTAATCTCTTGCTGCTGCTGCTGCAGCGTCAGTCGTGTCCAATTCTGTGCGACCCCAGAGACGGCAGCCCAACAGGCTCCTCTGTCCCTGGGATTCTCCAGGCAAGAATACTGGAGTGGGTTGGCATTTCCTTCTCCAATATCTAATCTCCTTTGCAGCTTAAAAGAGAGATGCCAAAGAACCAGCTACCTGAATGATTGCAAACCTTTGGTAAGGTGCTTCCGGGATAGGCTTACTGTGTCCGCTCTTAACTACAATTCTTCAGACTCTCATGACTAACAGTGAATGTGATTCCTATTCTTTCCTGCTTTATAATCACAGGGCTCACTCCTAACTTTCGTAAAAAGTGCAGTTATGAGGGAGAATGAGGCAACTCTCCATAAACCAAGATGATAATTAGTTGAGGATGACAGCTAGCTGTTGAGATGGGAGGAAAAGTCCCTTTTATGGCTGGAGATGCCAGAATATGAAATTCTGTTCATTCTTTCACTCATTTCATAAACCTTTACTGTATGCCTGTCATGCACTAAGAATTAAGTTGAGCACTGGGAATTCTAAAGTGAACAAACAAAAAATTCTCTATCTTCAAAGAGATCAGTCTGGCAGAGAAGGCAGAATATAATCAAATTATGTCAATACTGTGTTACAAATGCTTTAATAAAGATATGTGAAAGGAACAGTAATTGATACAAAGGAAAGAGAGGACAACTTCATCTAGTGGGGGTGGGAGACAATCAGGGAAAGAGGAGGAAATGCAAAAAAGCCATGACAATCTAGAAGAACCAAGGAGATTTCAGGTACATGTTTTAAATTAAGGACTATTATTTGTATGTATAGGGGACTCTAAGTAGTTTTTAAGGGGGAACTGTGACAAGATAGGATAGGCAGGGATGGGTCAGCTCATGGAGCAACCAACCTTTACCCTGTGTGTGTGGTATATGTATATCAGATCTATTTAATTATTCATCTCAGTTTCTATCTTGTGTATGTATGGTATACTTAATTCTCATAAATTGACATAATAATATTGATTATCTGAAATTTACAAATAAGAAAGCTGAGACACATCTGGATATCCAAAGACACATAGCTGGAAATTAACAGCATCGAAGTACAAATGTATGGAGTCTAATCCTATAGTCATGCTCTTCATCATTACATGAGAGTTTGGACTTTACAGTTAAAGCATGAGGAAGAGTTTCAAAGAGAAGAATGTTATGGTATGTGCGTGTGTGTGTGTGCATGCTAGCATGCTCAGTCATGCCCAGCTCTTTGAGACCCCATGGACTATAGCCCACCAGGCTCCTCTGTCCATGGGAATTTCCGTCAAGAACACTAGAGTGGGTTGTCATTTCCTACTCCAAAGTATCTTCTAGGCCCAGGGATTGAACCGAAGTATCTTCCATCTCCTGGACTGGCAGGTAGATTCTTTACCACCATGCCACCTGGGAAGCCCAGTGTCATGGTAAAAGCAGGTTTGTTTTTTTTTTTTTTTTTTACAAAGATCTACAATCCAGAATGTGGTTAATGGACTATAGAAGAAAACCAGTTAGAAGATCAGTGTTCATCATCAAAGCAGTGTAACAAAGACCTAAACTACTGCCTCACAGTAAAGTGATTTATATCAGAGCTAAGTGATTTACCCCAAAGCACCATAACCAGCTAAGTTTGGACAAGAATGCAGAATCTGGACTCAGATCACCATACTGGATCATTCAACAACCTTATTAAGTATGGAATTAAAAGGCCATCTGTTCTAATCTGTAGGTGGGGCCCTGAGTCACAGAACTTAGAGTTGAAAGAAACTTAGGTTGATCCAGTATATTTGTCTTCTCCAATCAGGAATTCCTTATAGAACATCATTGTCAGGTGATGATCCATTCTCTACCTGAATTGATTACGCAAAATGTCTTTCAAATGATTAACAACATTCACTTGATGAACATTTATCTAGCATCTATTGGCTGTAGAGACAATGAACGAAACCCAATAAGATCCTTTAGAAGCTTACAATCTAATACTAAAAGTCATTCCCCTCTACTATCTGCTTATTGTTGCTAATTTTACACCCTAGAATTATACATAGTAAACTTATTCTCTTATGCCTGGCAGCATTTCAAATAAACTGAATGTTCAGCTTGGAAAAGAGAAAAAGATACACTTAAGAGCTCTCAAATCTTTCCGTTCATATAAGGCAGTCAGATCTGCTAATGACTGCTTGGTTTATAATGAAGAAATAGCCAAACATTACTGAAAAAAATACAGCACCTCTCACTATTAGCAGAGTCCAAGACTGACGGAAAAATCCAATCAGATATAATTAGAAAGATTTCAGATGTTGGTGGCTTTGAGGTATTGGATCACCAGGATTACACAGGGCTCTGTATTAGACTTCAAATTACAGAGTAAATTTAAAATAAAAATACGTTAATATACTTTCACTTATACTCAAGATTAAAATGAAGTTATTATATAAATCTTAATAGTCAGAGGCTTCTGGTTTAAAATAGTATTAGAAATGTAGTTGGAGAAAACCTGTCAATCTTCCAACAAACACAGAGAATCCCAAACTCATAAAAACCCACCAATAACCAGTGTCAAGATAGTGACAAATTATTCAAAAGTTGCTCATTAACTATAAGCATTGAACTGTTTAAAATGTAACCAATGTTTCAATCATATCATTCCCATCTGATCCTAGACAGGATGCTTCTTCAGCCCTTCCCAGTTTTTTCCACTCTGATTCCAAAAAGTAAAATCTGTTTCAACTTGAAAACTCAGACATTCTTTTCCTAATGGGTTCCACTTTTGAAAGAGAAAAGTTGAGCCCAGAGTGTCCTTCCCAACTTTCCTGATTAGAATTCTTTTTATAACCACTCCAAACCATAATTCCCAGAATGAAAAAGACAAAATTAGAATCAGGAAGAAAGACAAAATGTTAATGGTAGGGCAATGAATCCAAGGAGGCATGATTTCCAAAAGGAAAGTTGTAAAATCGCCAGAGATGAGGGAAGAAGAAACATGTAGTCCTGTTGCCGTGAATCCTGGGGACTGCGGTTCACATACACTTCATCTGGGATCCTGGCGAGGAGGGCAAAGAAGAAAGACCCTGTCTCTGTAGAGCTAGACAGATGTGTGGTAAGCACAAGAGCTGCACTGAGAACTCCACATCAATCTGCCATCTGTGGCACATCTGTTAAAGGAATAGACCAGCATGTCAGTGGGCAGAAATTGGGGTCAAGGGCAATCCACATATCACATTTGTTGGCAAACAGTAGGTCTGAATAGATCTCTTCTGTTAAAGGCTGTGTAAATAGAAAACAACAATATGAATGTGGAGACTGTTAAAAGGGGGACTATAAAGTACGAGAAAAGGGATTATATATTCAGAAGACTTATGAAAATTGTCTATTGCAGGAACTCTAGAAGGAATAATTTTAGAACACTATTTGGCATACTCAATGTATGCAGGAAAGTATGATCTTCGTGGAACCAGAACCAAAGGCAAAAGAAAGAAGGGCAGAAGTCAATTTAAAATGCTAAAAGTAAAGCCTACATTTGAAGTAGTAAAGAACAGAATAAATTTTGAGAAAACTGGGATTTGTGATGACGGGGACAAATTTGAAAAACTTTCAGAGGTAGAAAAAGGACAAAGGCCAATTAAAATAATTAGAAGATGAGAAAAATGGAGGACGGTAGAGAAAATCCCATGTAAGAATTATAGGATTGTCAGAAGATTATCAAGATCAAAATGAAATTATTATATGAATCTTAATAGTCAGAGACTTCTGGTTTAAAATGGTATTAGAAAGTGGTTGAAGAAAACCTCTGTCAACCTGTCGATAAAGACAAAAAGCCAAAAATTCATAAAAACAGAGCAAATGAGAACAACTGAAACAGATGTCATAATTTAAAATATAATTGAGGAAAACTTCCTTGAGAGAAAAACAACGAGCAAAATAACAACAAATTTGTTATCTACGAATTACAAAAGTTTGCTTCATTTTAAGTTAAATCAGCTTACAACAGATCCACATCTATGCAGAACTTGGAACAAATGGTAGTTTATACTGCCTTACTAATAAACTGTGATAGATACTATGGTGCTTGTGTGTGTATGCCTGTGTGGTATTTGTGTCTGTGTGTGATTCCCTTCCAGTAAGATAGTTAATACATAAGTATATCTATGTGAAACATAGATATAAGTATGAAATGTGTATACATTTATATGTACATGTAACATACATATGCTTTTGTAACTTTCCTTTTTCAATTAACAATGTGTCACAAACATTTTCTACGTCCCTTAAGGACTCTAAAATATTCTAAAATATTTTTATAGTACTCCATCACATTGGGCACCTCATGCGAAGAGTTGACTCATTGGAAAAAACTCTGATGTTGGGAGGGATTGGGGGCAGGAGGAGGAGGGATGACAGAGGATGAGATGGCTGGATGGCATCACTGACTCGATGGACGTGAGCCTGAGCCAACTCTGGGAGATGGTGATGGACAGGGAGGCCTGGCGTGCTGCTATTCATGGGGTCACAAAGAGTCGGACACAATTGAGCGACTGAACTGAACTGATCACATCATGAGTTACTTACTGTTTGTCAGCTCAGTTCAGTCATTCAGTCAGGTCTGACTCTTTGCGACTCCAAGGACTGCAGCAAGCCAGGCTTCCCTGTCCATCACCAACTCCTGGAGCTTGCTCAAACTCACGTCCATCGAGTCAGTGATGCCATCCAACCATCTCATTCTCTGTCATCTCCTTCTCGTTCTGCTTTCAATCTTTCCCAGCATCAGGATCTTTTCCAATGAGTCAGTTCTTTGCATCAGGTGGCCAAATTATTGGAGCTTCAGCTTCAGCATCAGTCCTTCCAATGAATATTCAGGACTGATTTCCTTTAGAGTGGACTGGTTGGATCTTCTTGCAGTTCAAGGAACTCTCAAGAATCTTTTCCAACACCACAGTTCAAAAGCATCAATTCTTCAGCACTCAGCTTTCTTTATAGTCCAACTGTCACATCCATACATGACCACTGGAAAAACCATAGCTTTGACTAGATGGGCCTTTGTTGGCAAAGTAATGTCTCTGCTTTTTAATATGCTGTCTAGGTTGGTCGTAGCTTTTCTTCTAAGGAGCAGGTGTCTTTTAATTTTATGGCTGCAGTCACCATCTGCAGTGATTTTGCAGCCCAACAAAATAAAGTCTCACTGTTTCCATTGTTTCCCCATCTATTTACTATGAAGTGATGGGATTGGATGCCATGATCTTAGTTTTCTGAATGTTGAGTTTTAAGCCAACTTTTTCACTCTCCTCTTTCACTTTCATTAAGAGGCTCCTTAGTTCTTCTTCACTTTCTGCCATAAGGGTAGTATCATCTGTGAATCTGAGGTTATTGATATTTCTGCCAGCAATCTTGATCCCAGGTTGTGCTTTATCTAGCCCAGCATTTCGCATGGTGTACTCTGCATAGAAATTAAACAAGCAGGGCGATGATATACAGCTTTGACATACTCCTTTCCCAATTTGGAATCAGTCTGTTGGTCCACGTTCAGTTCTGTTGTTTCTTGACCTGCATCCAAGTTCTCAGGAGGCTGGTCAGGTGGTCTGGTATTTCCATCTCTTGAACAGTTTTCCACAGTTTGTGGTGATCTACACAGTCAAAGGCTTTGGGATAATCAATGAAGTAGATGTTTTCTCTGGAACTCTCTTGCTCTTTCGATGATCCAGCAAATGTTGGCAACTTGATCTCTGGTTCCTCTGCCTTTTCTAAATCCAGCTTGGACATCTGGAAGTTCATGGTTCACATACTGTTGAAGCCTGGCTTGGAGAATTTTGAGCATTACTTTACTAGTGTGTGANTCTTGCTCTTTCGATGATCCAGCAAATGTTGGCAACTTGATCTCTGGTTCCTCTGCCTTTTCTAAATCCAGCTTGGACATCTGGAAGTTCATGGTTCACATACTGTTGAAGCCTGGCTTGGAGAATTTTGAGCATTACTTTACTAGCGTGTGAGGTGAGTGCAATTGTGTGGTAGTTTGAGCCTTCTTTGGTGTTGCCTTTCTTTGGGATTGGAATGAAAATTGACCTTTTCCAGTTCCGTGGCCACTACTGAGTTTTCCAAATTTGCTGGCATATTGAGTGCTGCACTTTCATAGCATCATCTTTTAGGATTTGAAAGAGCTCAACTGGAATTCCATCACTTCCACTAGTTTGTTTGTAGTGATGCCTCCTAAGGCCCACTTGACTTCACATTCCAGGATGTCTGGCTCTAGGTGAGTGATCACACCATCATGGTTATCTGGGTCATGAAGATCTTTTTTGTATAGTTTTTCTGTGTATTCCTGCCACCTCTTCTTAATATCTTCTGCTTCTGTTGGTCTGTACCATTTCTGTCCTCTAATGTTTTTAAGTCATTTTAAATTTCATGATTTTATATATATAGCTGTATTATAAATTTTAAATAACCACATTTCTGTGTATCCTATGAGGTGAATTTGTCAAGCTTAAACTGCTGGATTAAACAATACAGATAATAATTTTAAATTATAAATTTAGAAATATGAAGTAGTCTCTGACCAGACAGTCTTCCCTGGTGGCTCAGACGGTCAAGCATCTGCCTGCAATGCGGGAGACCTGGGTTTGTTTCCTGGGTCAGGAAGATCCCCTGGAGAAGGAAATGGCAATCCACTCCAGCACTCTTGCCTGGAAAATCCCATGGATGGAACAGTCTGATAGGCTACAGTCCATGGGGGTGCAAAGAGTTGGACATGACTGAGCGAATTTACTCTACTTTACTTACTGACCAGACAGAAGACTCCCATTTCCTTTGAGATGATCACCTCCAAGTTAGCCTAAAACTTCTCTTTAATAGTTCAATCAGAAGTCAGCAAGGAAAAGCCCAAAGTCTTCTTAGAATAAAAAGGTGTAATACAAGATATTAATCCTTAACTAAGCTATCTTAAAGTGTAAAGGCAAAAGGAAGATGTGCCAGGGTTCAAATTATATGCCATTTATATACCCCTATTAAAAATTCTTGATAAGTAATGGAATATTACTCAGCCATAAAAAGAATGAAATCATGCCATTAGTAATAACATGGATGGATCCAGAGATGATCAAATTAAGTAAAGTAAGTCAGACAGAGAAAGACAAATACAATATGATATCATTTATNGGAACTATATTCAATATTTTATAATAATTTATAGTATTTAAAAATTATATAGTTCAATTAAACATGTTTTAGGAATTTAAAAAAGAATGATTACAAATGCAGTCTTGCAATCTTAAAATGTTACATGTACACCTAATAATTTTCTTATAATAGATTTTACAAAAGCTAGTTGTTTTCATGAGTCATGTGAAATAAAACCTCTTTTTTGCTCTACCTTGAAAAAATTGAATGAGATCAAATAATATATTATGTGTTTATAAACATTTTTAATGATATATAAAAATATGACATAAAGTCATAGAAAAAAAGCAATTTTAGTTTATATGGAGGATGATCTGCCTATATAAAGAAAAACCAAAATCAATGTTTAAAAGACTAGAAAAAAGACGAAAATCTTATAGGCTGACGTGATCAGTGGTGGTGATGTGGTCAATAAGTTGTGTCTGACTCTTTGCAACCCCGTGGATTGTAGCCTCCAGGTTCTTCTGTCCATGGGATTTCCCAGGCAAGAACACTTGAATGGGTTACCATTTCCTTCTGCATAAACTATGAAAGTGTTAGTCTCTCAGTTGTGTCCAACTCTTTGTGATCTCATGGACTGTAGCCCTCCAGGCTCCTCTGTCTGTGGAATTTTCCAAGCAAAAATAAAAGAGTGAGTAGCCATTTCCTTCTTCAGGGGATCTTCCTGACTCAGGGATTGAACCCAGGTCTCTTTACCATCTGAGCCACCATGGAAACCCAATTGTGATCAGTAGAACTTGAATATTTTCCCTTTACTCATACTTTTTTTGAACTTCCAGAATTCGTGTAAAGAGCAACACTTTTTAAAATCACAAGAGAAATGTATAATTCAATATGTTTAGATGAAATACCTTTGAGCAAATTGATAATGAGATTTTATTTTTTAAAATTAACTTTTGCAAGCTACTTGTAAATCTATCACCAAAATACACTATTTTATATTTTGTTCTCTTTCAATCAGTCTGTAAAGGATTTTTATATCTGTAATACAGTTCATATACAATTTTAAAATCCTTATTTTCTACTCAGTATTACTATAAAAATACATATGCATGCTTCTACTTGGAGAGACAGCACACTTGGTATGTTATGATGGTAAACCATCCCATCACACGGATACACTGTGGTTTATAGAAACATTTTCCTATTGTTGGGCATTTAGATGTAGGTGGTTTGTCATGATGACAAATGCCACAACTTTGCACTGAGTCCTTTTCTTCTTTTTATAATTTTCTTGGATATTCTCCAGAATTATAATTTTTGTGCATAAGGGAATGCATGAACATTTTTATGGCTTTTGTTATATGTTGCCAGATCGGCCTCCAAAATTTATGGAGTTTCTATATCCTTAATATTCTCTTACAGGAAAAAAATGAACAGAAGGAAAAACCCATTGGGCTTCTTGACCGTGAAACTAGAACAGGTGCTGGCAATCAGTTGAATGGTCAATTCTAATTTTATAGGAAGAATAGGAATCGAGAGTAGTCACTGGTTCCAGGATCCAAGACAAGTTTCATACAGAACAAAGATCAAATTTAGACCTCTTGACTACAGAGCTCCTCTCACAGCGCTGCACCAATTTATTCTCTCTCCCCCTTTTCTCCTGGAGTCTAAGGAAGAAAACTTTTATTTTAGCTTAAGGCAGTAGAGAAAGCAAGAATTTGCTTCAGATCAAATCCTTGCTCTGCCACTTGTAACTCTCACCGTGCTGCTTAATTTTTCTGGCCCTCAGTTTTCTAACTATAATATGGAGATCCTTATACTATACCCACTTTACAAGGTTGTTGTAAGGGCTAGAGACAGTGTTTGTGGAGCCATCATTAGCTCATACGGTGCTTTGCAAAAGTTAGAAAGAATCACTCCCTCTGAAGACGTGTGCAAGGGCTAGAATGCACCACCTTATGAGCAGACAGAAGCCTTGAGCCAGTTAGAAAACGTGTCCCTTCCAGGGGAAGCAGAGCCTGACAGGGTGTGCGGAGGATAACACAGGATGCTGCCAGCTCTGATTCATCCCTTTGTCCTAGAGCCTTCATGTTGAACCACATAGTGAGGCCCAATCCGTGGGTTATCATTCTTATTCTCATTATTATCTGGGGAGGCGGGGAGGACAATTTCCTTAGGACACTGACCCCATGCACTCTAGTCCTACAATAGTGAAGGCAGAGAGTACTTCCTGGCAAGCAAGAGTTAACAGGGAGCTAAGTCCCACTGCTCTGAAGGCCATCAAGGCCAAATGAGAGCACTGACCTTCATTCATTCAAGCTTTGTACTTCTGCTATCGGACCACATTTTGCCTGATGCATCTGCTCTTTCTAATTTGGCCTGTTTGGGTAACAAAGCTCCCAGTGATCATCTAAACCTCATTTGATGCACCTGTGAACAATTCATTATATTAATATAACAGCAGGGGAGGAGCAGAAACACTAATAAATAGACGATAGCTGCCAGCACCCCTTGTTGCAACCGTAGAGGACCTTCATTCTTCTCTCCTCCCGCTCCCTGGCCCTGGCTACACTGGGAAGGTCCTGTATACTGCAGGGACGGTGGATCTCACACTCTCAGTCCTGCATTTGGCCAGAGCTAAGCACATCAGTGAACCGTCTTTTCTCAAGCTCTGTAGAATTTCGACCTTATCCAATTTTAAAAATGTGTTCTCAGGTAGAACTAAAGAGCCACTTGATGAAAGTGAAAGAGGAGAGTGAAAAAGTTGGCTTAAAATACAACATTCAGAAAACTAAGATCATGGCATCCAATCCCATCACTTCATGGCAAATAGATGGGGAAACAATGGAAACAGTGTCAGACTTTATTTTGTTGGGCTGCAAAATCACTGCAGATGGTGACTGCAGCCATAAAATTAAAAGATGCTTGCTTTTTGGAAGAAAAGCTATGACCAACCTAGACAACATATTGAAAAACAGACATTACTTTGCCAACAAAGGTCCATCTAGTCAAAGCTATGGTTTTTCCAGTGGTCATTTATGGATGTGAGAGCTGGACTATAAAGAAAGCTGAGCGCAAAAGAATTGATGCTTTTGAACTGTGGTGTTGGAGAAGACTCTTGAGAGTCCCTTGGACTGCAAGGAGATCCAGTCAGTCAATCATAAAGGAAATCAGTCCTGAATATTTATTGGAAGCTGAGACACCAGTAATTTGGCCACCTAATGCAAAGAACTGACTCATTGGAAAAGACCCTGTTGCAGGGAAAGATTGAAGGTGAGAGGAGAAGGGGATGGCAGAGGATGAGATGGTTGTATGGCATTACCAGCTAAGTGGACATGAGTTTGAGTAAGCTCCAGGAGTTGGTGATAGACAGGGAAGCCTGCTGTGCTGCAATCCATGGGATTGCAAAGAGTTGGACATGACTGAGCAACTGAACTGAACTGAACTGAAGACATGGAACATGAGTGTTGCTAACTAAGGTTGGTTTGTTTAGGCTCTGGGAACTCTGCTCATGGCTGAATCTCTATTTGTCACAGCAGATCTCTTCCACAGCAGCCCACAGAGTGATCAGTCAATGTCTTTATTTTGTTGACTCTCACCACTACTGTGCTGGCCTAGAGAGAATTTTCCCTTTTCTATCACTTGAGAAGATATCCATGTATGTTTGCTAATGCTCTGTTTTACTGCTTCTTCTAAAACATGGCTTATTTTTCTTTATTCCCCCATCAAATATAACTCACGCAACTTCAAAATAAAATACATAGTTCTGGAAACCAAAATCAACTTACAGATGTTCCAATATGGCATACATCACACCCCTCCCCCATTCTCCCCCACTATGTGACCCTGACTTCCTCTCCAGCCCAGTCTCTCCCACTTTCTGTCTTGTGTTTCAAGTTCTAGGAGGAAAAGGGAACTGTTGGCAGTTCCTCGTGGATATCATGCTGTTACCTCCCCCTGTGTGTTTGCCCAAGCTGTGTCCTCTGCCACAAATGCTCTGAACTACTCAGTGAGCCTTGCTACCTCTTCTTCATCCTTGACATTTTGCTCAAGACTGGACTAATTATCCCTCATCTATGTTTCCTGTGCCCACCTCTGTCATTACATCTATCCTCTCTTATTATAACTACCTGTTATGTTTCTATCTTTTCCCACCACCTCCCCAGGAATGTGGGCTCCAGAAATGTAGGGACTGGTCTTAGTCATGTTTATCCTCAGTAGATGAATAAAGCCAGGTGCAGCTTTCTGCTGAGGGGAGATGCAGGTAGAGGAGAAAGGAATATATAAAGATGGTGAGACATAAACTTCAGTGGTGTAGATGGGAACACTGGCCACAAGGCCAGTAAAAGTGAAAGTTAGCCACTCAGTTGTATCCTCCTCTTTGTGAACCTATGGACGGTAGCCCACCAGGCTCCTCTGTCCATGGAAGAATTCTTCAGGCAAGAATACTGGAGTGGGTTGCCATTTCCTTCTCCAGGGGATCTTCCCAACCCAGGGATCGAACCCAGGTCTCCTGCATTGCATGCAGACTCTTTGCCAACTAATCCACCAGGGAAGCCCTGAGGCCAGACCTCACTGCCAATGATTAGCTATGTGAGCTTAGATAAGTTAGTTCACCCATTTAGGCCTCTGTCTTTCATTCTATAAAGAATGTTGGATGATCTTTGGAGCTCAAAGGATTCTGGTGGGATGAGGGTTGTCCCCAGGCAGGTGGGTAAAACAAATGAAACTCTAGTACCTTCTTTCCTCAGATTCAGCTTAATTTGAAGAATGAGTTCTACATCTTAAACTATTGGCCTGAGCAAGTAGTTAGCAACTACTGAAACCTCCCATGATGTTTGATATCTACTAACTCACTTCCTCCTTACAATAATAACCCTGTGAGAGGGTAGTACTGTTTCCATATTTTAAAAGAGGGACTGAAGCACAAGAGAAATCAAATAATGTGCACATGGAGACACAGCTCAAGAGTGATGGAGTTAAGATTTGAACTCAGAGTAAGGGGCCTTTCAGGACTAATACTTGGTGGTTTTATATTGAGCTGAGGAGATAAACAGAAAATATAACTATGTACATAACACAGTATTTGCAAAGCACTAAGCCAGTGATGCAAATCTAATGGCTGAAAAGCAGGGTCCAGAGGATGGACTTATTCAGGAAGGGAGCTTGGAGGAGGTAAAACTTTAGCAGAAACCCCAAGTGAGAGCAGGATTCAGATAAATGGACAAATGAGGGAGGACTATTAGATCTAGGAGAAAGACAATAGAATCTAATCTAAAGCATAAAGTGAAGATGTTTAACAAACCCAAAGGTAGCAAGGAGCAGGAACTGACAACCTACTCCAGGATTCTTACCTGGAGAATTTCATGGACAGAGGAGCTGGCAGGCTACAGTCCTGCTGCTGCTGTTAAGTCGCTTCAGTTGTGTCCAACTCTGTGCGACCCCTTAAACGGCAAACCACCAGGCTATGGGGTCGCAGAGAGTCGGACATGACTGAGCGACTAACACACACACACACACACACACACACAAGGTAACAAGGGCTTCATAGTTTATCTCTAAAAGGCATTCATTCCTTCTTGTCCCTGTACCCACAGGTCCTATTTGGGCTTCCCTTGTGGCTCAGATAGTAAAGAATCCACCTGCAATTTGGGAGACCTGGGTTTGATCCTTGGACTGGGAAGATCACCTGGAGGAGGGCATGGCGGCCCACTCAAGTATTCTTGCCTGGACAGAGGAGCCTGGTGGGCTACAGTCCATGGGGTTGCAAAAAGTCCAACACGACTGAGAGGCTAAGCACAGCACAGTCAGGATCCAAGTAACAGCTATACCTCTGACAAACTGCGCTACCCTGGACAGTTCCCTTGGCTATGATGAGCCTCAATATTCCCATGTTTAGAACAAGGTTAATGATAGTGGATTGTACATGATAGATGCATAGTTATAACAAAGTACAAAGGCACCAAGGTTATTATGAAGTGAAGTCGCTCAGTCATGTCTGACTCTTTGTGACCCCATGAATGGTAGCCTACCAGGCTCTGCGATCCATGGGATTTTCCAGGCAAGAAAACTGGAGTGAGCTGCCATTTCCTTCTCCAGAGGATCTTCCCAACCCAGGGATCAAACCAGGGTCTCCTGCATTGCAGAGAGATGCTTTACCGTCTGAGCCACTAGGGAAGCCTCCACCAAGGTTATTACTATGGACATATTTTAACTATCTTCAATATGCTTATTGTAAAAATTGTAGACATATAATTCTTGAAGTAGCAATATAATAAGGGTTTCTATTTTGGAGGTCTTAGATTTTTTTTTTTTTGTCATGTAATTACACTCTAGGCTTTCCTGATGGCTCAACAGGTAAAGACTCCACCTGCAATGCAAGAGGCACAGGAGATATGTGTTTGATCCATGGGTCAGAAAGATCCCCTGGAGAAGGAAATGGCAGCCCACTCTAGTATTCTTGCCTGAAAAATCCCATGGACAGAGGAGCCTGGTGGGCTACAGTCCAGAGGGTCGCAAAGAGTCAGACACGGCTGAATGACTGAACATGCAATACCCTCTAGCTGTACATTTTTGCCTCACAGGAAGTATAGAGAAGAAATATACTGCCCCACATTTACTCTAAGATACAAGAAGGAAGAGTTCTAGGATGAGTGTGCTTCTTACTTTTCTGATGTTTCAAACTTTTAGTGGCCTGAAGCAGCAGAGTTTTCTAATAACCACTGCAAAATAAACATCCTAGTGACTGAATGAAAGAGCTATTCTTCTTTGAATTTCCCACAACACTTAGCTCAGCCCCAAGATTCAATAGGATTCTATCTTACCCTATCCTATCCTACTGTTTCTAATCTCTTCTATTTATTCATTTACTCATGAAATATTTATTGAAAAACTATTTTGTGCCAGGCACTCTATTACATGTGTTGATATGGCATAAATAAGACATAACACATGTCTACAAAGAACCGATCATTTAAACCAGATACACATAAACAACAAATATTTGCTATATCTCTACATTGGAGAGTTTCTTGTGTACAACATAGCCTATGCTCTAGCTGTAGAGGAAGCCTGGTGTACAACACTGGGAGAAAACTCAAGAAGCCCCACTATCCTGAACTTGAATTTTTCTTGGTTCCTCAAAAAAATGAATAAATACTAGCTAACATTTCATGTTACTAATAAACACTGAAATGAATGCTTTAATGGACTATCCAATTAACCCTTACAACACTATAAATATGGGTTTTATCATTATCCCCATTTTAAAGATGAGGACACTGAGACTTAGAGAAGGTGAGCAACTTGCATACTCTCTTTCACCTAGAACTCTTTTTTATGTGCTATAACCTTTGTTTTGAAAATGTCATCTCCTTATTTTTTACTGGTCCCCTCACTCACCCCTCCCCAAATGACTAGATAAACCTAACTCCTACCTGTGTTTTTGATTTTAGTTTGAATATTGCTTTCTCCAAATGGCTATCTTTGATCTCCTACACCACTTTCTCACAGCACAGGTACTCTGCAATCTTGGCTTATCATCAGGTACCAGAATTGCTTCCTCTCCTTCACCAGCCATAATCTCCACAAAGGCCCTTCTGGTTTGGGTTTGTTTCTTTCACTAGTATTTTCCAAGAGTCCAGAAAAGGGCTTGGCACATAGAAGGTTTCAAAAAATATTTCTTAAATGAAAGAAGGGGAGGATGTATACACAACATTTCAGGCAGCCATCAAATTCAAAAGATCTCCAAGCACTTAATAAGAAATTCTTCCTGGGGTCTTATCATACTGTTTCCTTAGATGGGAAAAGGACAGTCGATCGACTGGTGGATTGCATCAGTTATCTTAGGCAAGTTGACATTTGTTGTACTGCAGGGGATTTCTCTTAGCACAATATTTCCTGGGAGGAGCAGGTAAATATTGAGACAGATACACATCAAGTTTTTTCTTTTCTTTTCCCTGCGAACCACTGTACAATAATCAATTCCAGAGATAACAAAGGCATTTGTTAACAGCTCCTTCTCCTTTTTCAAAGCTCAGTTCTCAGTCTGGCAACGTTACAAAGCTCAAGAAAAGAAGTGTTGTTAGCAGATGCCAACCACTTGTCAGAGGAAAAATCCAAAAGGCACTCTGCAATACCTCAGCTTTTTTACATACAGATAGGCTTTCTGTCCCCCAGTTCATCAAAATTCCTGATGGAGTGGCTGCAGAAATGGAAAGTGAGGGCTTTACAAGACGATTAAATAAGAAAAAGCTCAGTCCAGCAAAAAACCTCCCTGCACAGTCCTCTGGGTTTTAGGTTATATTTTCACAAACGAGTTCACGGCTAAGGACATAAGTTTCCCTCCATTAGATTACTCTGCACATTAAATGTGCCACTACTGTTAACATTTTTTGGTCACCTGTGCTAGATTTTTCAGAAAAAAACTTTGTTTCTTTCACCTTTGTACCTTTGCCTCCCTGGGTAGCACATCAAAGTTTCCAAGGGTATATATTCTCTGAGCAAATGAATGAATGACATGAATGAACATTCAGTGGGTGAAGTCAGTGCAGCCCCTACTTGGAAGAGATACATAATTCATTCTTGGAAGGGTTTTTGCAGAATTTTTACTAAGTGCTTTTGGAATTCACCTATGTAAACAGATTAATAGACTCAAAAACTGTTTTCAAAAGATAGGATCAGAATTGGGGATAGATTTTTCTTTTTATTTTTTCTGAAGAGAAGAAGCTTTTCAGGTTTAAACTGCGGTCTGATGAAGTCCAGTTGCCCCTGTATCCAACTGGACATAAGAGTGGGAGTCTGATATGTGAGTAGGTATAACAGATAAATGAGTGAATGGATGGGTCTTCCTGTTCACTTTCCTTAGTCAGTGTCTGAGAGAACAGAGGCAAAACTGAATGAGAAGGCCAGGTTAAGGCAAGCTCATGTCACACCTCATAGCTTTGGCAGAATTATATTCTCCTGATTCAATTGCCAGAGGATAGAACTTCGTTGAGTCTCAGCATTTTATACCCCAGCCATCATCCCCACACTTTAATTGCTGTTCTTGGATGAAACACCATTGCAGCCTTTCTTACATGTTCTCTTCATCTCTAGCAAGCAAGGAGGATGTAAAACCCTGGTCAAGGACCAAGCCCAGCTGTTTGTTCCCAGTCCCCTGATCCACTGATTTCAATTGCCAACCTTCAGAGCCAATGTCAGGAGAGGCTGATGGTCCAGACATCTCCAGTCCATGAACTGCAGCTACATTAAGCCTGAAAGAATATCCCAGCCCTCTCTTATCTTTTCAAACCAGTCAGCTCTCTTATAGAAAGAGCAGACTGGAGTTTGCAATTTCTGTGGGCACATCAAAGAAGTAAGACTCAACTTTCCCATGTGTACTGATTGGGGTCTTTCTTCTTCAGCTTTTTCCAGTTTCCCAATTTTGTATATGCTTGATTTCCCACCCCACCTCCTCTTTTTTATGAGAGTTAGGAAACTTTGGAGAAAATATATATGTGTGTGTGTACATATATATACATATATATATATATACATGTACATATATATGTATATATATACATGTACATATATATATGTACACACATGTATATATAAATTCAAATTATGTAGAAAAAGAAGATAAGCTCTCTGAGTGCACCTAGTCATCCATGATGTGGGGATAATAATATTTAGGTATCAGAGCTCCAGGGAGGATCACGTTATATAATATAGTCACTGCTGAGCCTGAGTGTTTTTGCATTCGTTTTTGGTTTCTGCATAACAAATTACCACATTTGCCAGCTTAAAGCAACATCCATTTATTTTCTCAGAGTTCTGTAAGTGAGACGTCTGGGCAGATTTGGCTGAGTTCTCTGCTTAGGGTCTCAGTCAGGGCATCAGCCAGACTGGGTTTTATGCGAAGGCTCTGGGAGGAATCAGCTTCTACGCCCCTTCAGGTTGTTGGCAGAGTTCAGTTCCGTGTGGTTGTAGAACTGAGGTTCCTGTCTCCTTGCTGGCTGCCGGTGGGCACTGAGTTCAGTCCCAAAGGCAACTTGCATTCCATTTACGACCTTCTCCACATCAGCAATGTAGTGCATGGACTTCTGACTTTTGAAACCTCTCCAAATTCTTGTTTTGCCACAAACCAGAGAAAACTCTGCTTTTAAAGAGGCCATGTAATTAGCTTAGACTCACATAATCCACCTTTTACCATATAAAATGACATAACTGTAAGAATGACATCTCATTGTATTCATAGGTTCCAACTACATTCAGAGGGGAGGAAATTACATAAAAGCAGTGCCCCTGAAAGCCATTCTCAGAATTCTGACTACCATAGAGTACCAGAATCACCTTGGAGCTTTTAAAAAAATTATTGATTCTTCTCTACTGAAGACCCTCTGAATCAGAATGTCTAAAATTGCATCCTGGGAATCTGTATATTTTAAAATGTCTTCATGTAATCTAAACTTAACTGGTCTATGAATATAATATGAAAATCATTGAGTTAATATATTCAGAGAGCCTTGTAGAGTGCCTGAGATATAACAGTAACTAAACAAGTGTTACTTCCTATTCCTCTTTCCTCTACTATCCTGGCACTAAAAATGTGGTCCATTGACCAGTATCACCATCACTTAGGAATATCTTAGAAATAAAGAAGCACAGGAATTAACTCACAGACTCATAATCTGTGTTGTAAAAAGATCTCCAGGCCTTTTCTCACATTGCCTTAGGAAGTTCACCTAAAATAGACCCATATTAGAAAGCCTAAAACGTCACTTGAACTTACTATTTCCAAATGGATGTGTATATACAAACATTTCAGTTCTATTAGAATCAATTCAACTGAATCCCAGACCATCTTCTCACATTTATTGTTTACCTAGCACAGTGATAGATGGTATATGAAGAAAAAAAATTGTAAGTTATGATCATGGTTAACTAATGCTCACACTGTTATTAGAAACATAAAATACCGAACAATTCAAGGCAGCAAGTTTGATAGACATTTTGAGCCTTGTAAGAGCATTTTATGTCAGAATAGACAGGGAGAAGAACTTGCGCTGCTTCTTGAGGTAGACATTCTTTAAAGCCTAGATCAAATGCTACTGTATTTGTTCATTCATTCTACAAGTACATTTGTTGAGCTCCTACAAGGTACTAGGCACTTAGAATAGACACTGTTCCTGAATTCCAGGGGCTTCCTGGCTCTCTATTTTGACCTCATACTTTTATTGCATCATTCAGACATGTCCTTGTTGAGTGTAACAGGTTCCCATGAAAGATCTTGCATGTCACAGAGAGCAAGGGACATTTTTCTTGGTATCTACTTTAGCTTGACAGTGCTTGACATTTGGTAAAGAGCTCAGTGAGTGAGTGAATGAATGAATAGATGAATGACTACAAGAAAGAGAAAGGGCATTTCTGTGAGGAACATGCATGGATAAAGGTGTGGAGGGAAGCATGCTCACAGCTTCTTACAGAAAGAATTCCAACCTGATCTGATCCAAGGGTTTATCCTGGAATAGTGGATGGAGAAAGGTTCATTGGAACTAGAGTATAGAAAAAATGGAATTTTAGGATGGAAATTGTACTTTCCAATTAAATTCAACAGATATGTATTAAGCTGATGAGCAACAGGGAGCTACACCATAGGATATTGAGGGAAACTTTGACATATGGTTTGGAAATCTTCACTGTCAATACTTTATAAAGGTGAATCACATAGATCAAGTGGCCCTAAACAGAAAAGATTAATGTGGCAGAGATGGAGGCAGCAAGACAATGTATAGGTGTGTGCACACATGTGTGTATTTACTATGTGTATTTGAGGGCTGTAAGGAGAGAGGTATCATAGCAGTCCAAGAAAAAAAAGCATGAGCAGATGCTCAATATGGAAAAATTCCCATCTCAAGCAAGCCAGAACAGTTAAAAATAGATTGATAGGCCAACTCTATCCCAACAGAGCTCTGAGAAAACATCCTTGGAATGCTGATATACAGTTCACTCACTCAAGCATTCATTCTTGCATTTATTCAACAAATATTAACTCAATGCTGGGCACTGTGCTAAAGTCTGGAGTTACAGAGATGAATAAAATGAGGTCTCCTGCAAAAGCCCTTCCAAAAGAAGCCCTTCCAAATTAAAGCTATTCACTCTGTTAGAGGATTAATCGTGTTACCGATAAGATGAAATTGTTCGAAATTGAAGATGAAAAACTCCTCCTGCAAGTTCTTTAAGCTTTCATTGAAAGTCTGATATTTTCTAGCTCAGCAATGTGTTTAAATGGAAGGCAGACAGATAAACCTGGTGCTGAATCCATCTGTTACTAACTACTTGAGTTTATGTCAGTTTCTTCATTTGAGAGTGGGTATGATTTCTACATTACAGGACTGCTGTAAAACTTAAAAGAAATGATCAACGTAGGTAAAGTGCCTAGGTAAGAACATAGCACATCTCTGGGTTTGAGAGGATGAACCTACAAACTGCAACATCCAGGCTACATCACTGTCCGGCTCGTAGTCACATTTGGCCAATGGTGGGACACCAACAGAATCCCAGGGGAAGAGGAGAAAGAAGTTGGGATATGTCTTCCCCATTTCTTTCATGCTCCCTCCCCACTTTATCACTGCACCCCGATAGTAGCCACATTCCCATGAGAGGCTAGGTCCCACCAACAGCCCCAGCTCCACTCTGGAGCTTGCCCAAGGCTCCTCTCCTTGCTCCTTAAAGCAATGGTAATGTTTCCTGCATTGCTTACCCCTGCCTGGGTCCTTCACCATCCACTACTGGTTTCTTTAACTCTCCTCAGATCTCTGTAAGTCCCTCTGTTAGCCTCATCATTTAAACCATCTAGGTTGAATTATAATTCCTATCAGTATTTTGACTAGTACAAAGATATTAAATTTTACCAGCAAGGCCACAACTTCTTAAAGTGTCTTTTGTGAGTTATTCTGTGGAAAAGAGGTTTCTACGGTCAAATAAGTTTGGAAATGCTGTATATTTGATCTCTTTCTTTGAGAGTCACAATATATATTAACATATTAAAAGTTCAGAGAAGCCTGAAATGAAGAAATGTGTTTAATTTTATTTAACAGCATTTTCTATAGTCATTTGACCATGAAACTATTATTTCATGTAACACCTATTAACATCCCACACTTGAGGAAATGCTGAACTAGGCTAAACTAATAAGATAATTTGTCACATTTATAGCGGTTTGAGGGCAAAAGAACATTGGATTTGGAATCAAGATTTGCTACCTCTTGTCCAGGATCTGCTACTGACTCATGGAAGTCCTTAGGCAGACACCGCACTGAAACTCAGTCTCCAAGGCGAGGCTGGAGAAATGATCTGTATTTTTTCCCTCCTACAAATCTGACTCCAGTGCACACTCATAATGTTTTCATCAACAAGAGCAATCTTGGCAGTTGGGACAGACGTATCACAGGCATGTTTTGCTTTGTTTCTTTTGCAACTGCAGCTTTTCACCCCCCAGAATTTTACTTCTTCACAGTTTTCGTTATCAGTCAAGACTCCAGAATTTCAAAAGCACTTGTATCAAACCACACAGAAATGTTTATAAAGCAGTGTTCCACCATTTCTTAACATTCTTTCCACTCTTGCACACTACAGTTTCTGCAATAGAAAAGGGATGGTACTGAAGGTTTCTCCAGTAAGGTCTTATGATGAGCTGAAAGTACTATTTATCATTTGGTTACTTATACATCAGATAGGGGAGAGCTCCCCAAAGAGTCTTGTAATACAGTGAGTCAGAATCCCTAACTCTCAGACTACCCTGGTGGTTCAACCGTAAAGAATCTGCCTGCCAATGCAAGGGACAGGGGTTTGATCCCTGGTCCAGGAAGATCCCACATGCCGCAGGGCAACTAAGCCCATGTGCCCCACAACTGTTGAGCCTGTGTGCAGCAGTGACTGAAGCCTGCACACCTAGAGCTCATGCTCCAAAACCAGGGAAGCCACTGCAATGAGCACCCTGCACACTGTAACCAGAGGGTAGCCTTACCTCGCCACAAGAGATGCCCTCAGGCTACATCAAAGACCCACCGCAGCCAATACGTGAATAAATAAAGAGGTACTTTTGTGGCCTTCCTAAAAAAAAAAAAAAAAAAAAAANAAAAAAAAAAAAAAAAAAAAAGGAGAATCCCTCATTCTCATACGGTCTAATCCAGCAAAGCAATGCCTGAACACATTTAAACTCTTGATGATGACTAGTAATGTTAAAGAGTCAAGGCATCAAATAGCATCCTAAATCCTAGAAAATCCAGCAAGAAAGAGCTATGTCTCTGGCCACCAGAACAATCCCACAGACATTTCACTCTCCTTGGCTGATATTATTCCATCCACAAAGCACAGTCCAGATATTTCTCTCCACAAGACGAATTGTAGCTCAAAGGAAATGGAATTGAATACAGATTTCAGTTCTCAGAGTTTTAGATAAAAATGTAAATGAGGAGCAAGACAATAATTAAACAAATCATTCGCAGGAATTTTTATGGCCTACTTAAAAACCATCAGCACAATTCAAGACACAGCAAGACATTCTGAGTCTTCAAAATAATTGATCTGTGACAAGGCAAACACTCATCTAATCACAATACTAAAGCTGAATCAAAGGAGCAGAGAGTTCCCTAGTTTCTCATACTTTCACTGGTTTCCCCCTAGATATTTAAGGAGAAGGTGATGCATAAAATTCCAAAAGGAAAGATCAGCATGATAGTTTCATTTTACAAGGTGATATGATCTATCATCCAAATTCAACACTATCTGAAATGGTGATGACTCAAATTACATGTAAAACAAAGCCATCCTTTCCAAATGGGGACAAAGAGAGGTAGGTGCTCTGTGAAATGACTGTTTCCCATGTACTTAAAAAATGAGTGTCCTCTTCAAGGATGACTTAAAATTTCCTTAATGTACAAATCAAAATGCTGAATGCACTTCATAACTGTTGGCTAATGTTTGGAATTAGAACTGTGATGCACATATTTGACTGGTTCCATCCCAAATTGTCACATTTCTGTATAATATACCACTCTGTTGTCGTCTAGTCACTAAGTTGTATCCAACTCTTTGCGAGCCCATGGACTATAGGCCAACAGGCTCCTCTGTCCATGGGATTTTCCAGGTAAGAATACTGGAGTGAGTTGCCATTTCCTTCTCCAGGAGATCTTCCCGACCCAGGGATCGAAGCTGGATCTCCTGCATTGCAGGCAGATTCTTTACCACTGAGTTACCAGGGAAGCCCCTATATACCACTTGAGACAGAGCGAAAAGCCATTTTAGATGAGTTCAATGTAAATGCAGATGTTCATCAAGGTGGATGTTTGAGAAATGTAACTTTTGCTAGGAAGTGCCTACAGTGTAGGCTGGGGAAATAGAGTCATGCAAAAGAGAAAATCTGTATTGCAGAGAACAAAGGATGATAGCAGTTAAAAGCAGAGGAAGCAGGAGACTAGGGCAGATAATGTCTACAGATACATTTTTCTACTGATGAGACAGTAAAGTCCAGAGACATGCTGTCTGAGTCCCCTGGTAAGTAAGTGGCAGAGCCAGGGAGACAGCTAAGAATGGACTCAGGCTTGTTCTCTTCCTAGAACACTTTGTTGACCCTCAGCCAGGTTCTGGCCCATGTAGTTTTAGGACAGGTCAGCTATAAGGAAAACGGTGCTGTCTCTTAACTTCTAAGGCTTGTGGAGGGTCATTCCAGGGGAAGAGAGGCAAAGCTGTTACCAGCTTGATTTAATTAGGGACATATTTTTACTTAGAAAAAATACCCTCCTCTTACCATTTTGCTTAGCATGTTCATACATTTATATTTATGGTGCACAAAGGAATTAGATTCTGCAGCAAAAAATACACTAAAATCCTTCTTCCTTGCCCTTATGAGTTTGGGTTTAAGGACAGGCTTCTCTATCTAATGCACAGAGCAGGGAGGGTTTGCCTCCAGGAGGCACTGAAGTCCTTGACCTCTCTGGGAAGTTCATCATATGCTTCTCTGTGTTACTTCTGGACTCTGTACAGGACCTAGGTTAGAAGTCACCACTGAGATTGCATTTATAGTGGAGGCAAAGTGGTCAAGAACTTGTAGTCAGACAGATCTGGGATCAAATCCTAATCTACTAAAAATGACTCTGGACACTTTTGTATCATAATTTCCTCATTTTAAAAAAATGGGGCAATAGCTTCACCAAAGAGTGTATAGTAGATGCTGCTGGTTCCTGAGCTGGGTACCTTCCCTTAGCTGCCCCGAATGTTGGCTGCACATACCCCCATCAGTCATTTGTGTAACAATCCCCTTCCTAAGCCTCTGATTCTAGGGAATCAACTAAACACAGAGTTGTGAAGATTAAATGATAAACCAGTTTTCACACTGCCCAACATGGGTAAAGTATTCCCAAATAGTAGCTATTATCATATTATCAGCCACATATCTGGAACACTTAAGACAATTCCTAACACTTTGAGTGTGCTGTGTGTGCTCAGCTGCCTAGTCATGTCCGACTCTTTGCTACCCCATGGCCTGTAGCCCACCGGTTTCCTCTGTTCATGAGTTTTCCAGGCAAGAATACTGGAGTGGGTTGCCATTTCCTTTTCCAGGAGATCTTCCTGACCCAGGGATTGAACCCACATCTCTTACCACCAGCACAACCAGGGAAGCCCTTTGGGGTGCTCAGTAAACTATATAAAGTGAGGCTACATGAAATTATGCCTTTGCCATCAATGAATTTGATCTATGCGTGCATGCTAAGTCCTTTCAGTCATGTCTAACTCTTTGCAACTCTATGGACCGTAGCTCACCAGACTCCTCTGTTCATGGGATTTTCAAGGCAAGAATATTGGAGTGGGTTGCCATTTCCTTCACCATGGGATCTTACTGACCCAGGGATTGAACCCGCATCTCTTATGTCTCCTGCACTGGCAGACAGGTTCTTTACCACTAGCACCATCTGGAAAGCCCATGTGATCTGATCTGAGTATCTTGAATATCCATGGAGTTGTCTGTATTGACCTTGATCTCTATCATCTCCAAGTAACACTTACCCCTCTATCCATTTCTATATATTTTTCTTTAAGCATATTAGCCATAAATGTCTACTGGATTCCCAAAGACAAGATGTCCACAGCAGAGAGAGAAAAAATACAGTTTCTATTCTCAAGAAATACAAATGCGTTCACTGATTTACTATCAACATAAAAGAACTATGCACATCAATAGATTTTAGGAAGTATTTAGGGAAAAAACATTAAGATATTTGTATGTTTACAGTTTTATAAGTAACCACATTAATGGGATATTGATCTACTTCAAGTATTTACTTGCTTTTTCTCCTCTTAAAATACTGGAGTATTGATAATACTGAGAAATCTGGGCAATTCAAAGGGCCAAACCTATATTTTGAAAATTTATAATCGCATGCTCTCACAAGTACGTAATAAAATTAAACAAGATTCTGACACTTGATGATTCAGTTGTCATAACTTGTGAGATACTTTTGCCAGGAAAATTAGCAGTTCTGGGTTGCTTCCATTTACACAACCATGAAAACAAGTCCATCTCCCCTCATTCCTCTCCCTTTATCTGTATCTGCTAAATAGACCAAACCTTATTTAATTTAAGGACAGGCAATATATAATGAACTAATTTTATAAATATGGGTTCACTTTTTGTTTCCATTAGGAGGTATGAACTTTCATGTCCCATTGTTTGTTCCAGAGAATATTACAAGCTCAGGTCAGAAGTTTTAGGGAGAAGAAATTCAGCTTCATGACTGTGGGAAAGTATTTAGCCAGAAAGACACATCTTATATAAAAGTGTTTATATTCATGATGGAATTCAACAGTTGAGAAAAAAAAAGGTGGGGGGGGGAGGCACTCTTCATAAGGCAAGTGGGCCATTCCAACAAAATAATTTTCCTTCAGAACCTTTAGTGTTTGAGGCAGATAAAAACAAAGGGATTCTAGGGAGTGCCAGAACACGAACATATCCTTAAATATATATTATAATGATTCTGGATGCTCTGACACCTGGAAATGTTGGGGTACTAAGAAGGGAAGCATCGGGTCTAGGAGAAGGGAGGTTGTAGCCTCTGCTCAGTAGGGAAATGAAAGATAAGTAAGGGGGACAGTGAGTGGCCTGGGCCCCCAGCCTAGGAAGCAAGGAGGCATCACAAGATGGTACTGCCTAGCTTTATTCCATGGAAAACAGCCAACCCAATAATTTAGTATTCAGATTCATAGGACTAATCTTTGGCTAAGGAAATCATGGCAGAGAGAAAGGAATGTCAAATAACTTGCTGGAGGTCACACGTACTAAAAAAATTACTGTTGGCCATCAAACTGCAATTTCTATAGAGTGCCATATGTTTTATGCAGAGTTTCTATGAGATGAGAAAACTGAGTCTCCGACAAGCTAACTGAAGTACTCAAGATGTTACTAGTTCTTAGGGTTAGAACCCAGGACTTTTGCCCAAATGATGAATTTCTCCATGAACATAAACACTTTCATCTCTTATAATAGGACATTTCTTTCTAGCTAAATACTTTCCTACAGAGCCATGACTGCCTGCTAAGTTCTGGCTCTTAACTGCTAGGTAATACTGGCCAATGTCATAATATAAACCAGCTATCTATTCATTCAGCTTCATTATTGACTGTGAGCTCCTCGATAAGAGGAACTGTGTCTTGTTATCCCTACTTTCTAGGATATGCCATAGGGCTTGGCTCAAAAATACTTGTTGAATAAACAAATGGACTAGATTAAACTGTATATAGGATATACTTGGTTCTCAGGCATGCCTATAAACAGTGCAATCATGAATACAAAATGAAAAAACAATGTACATTTTATATTATGTGTAACATTGCTCATAGTGCCTTTCTCTATCTATACAATTTCCCATTCTGTTGTGATGATTTCCCTGACCTTCATCCAAAGTGATCACGCCTTCTACTAAACTTTGTTAATATACTTATTACAATAGAAAGAGGCCAAAGAGAAAAATGGACCAGGCTTTCTCATGGATGAAGATCAGTCTTCATCTGTGAAATGGTGACACTTTCTCCCACTTATTTAATATGTATTGAGTGATTTCTGGGTGCATGCATATATGTGCATGGTCCAAAAGCCGAAGGAGGAGCAGAATATGGTTCATGTTCTCAGAGATTTTATAACTTAGTGGGGGAGACAGACATGGAAGCAGATAATTACAATGCAGTGCAGAAAGTGCTGTCTTAAAAACTATGTGCCAGGGGGCCAGAAGAAAACTGCTGGGCCCAGCCCTGGGGTTTTAGGGAGAATCTCTTCAGTGTAATGGCTAAGAGCTTAGGCTTTGGACCCGAAGCCTTGGGGTCAAATTTCAGTCTAACCACTTTGCCCTGTGTGAACTTAGGCAGTTTACTCAATGCGGTGGTCACTTCCCATTTCCCTGTCTATAAAACGGGAATATCAGCTCCAACCTCAGAAGTTTGTCCTGAAGATGAAAATAGTAAATAAGATCTCAAATATAGCTCTCCCTAACACATAGTAAAAGTCTGATTAAGGCTTCACAAAAGTTGTGTCTTGAACAGTGAGTTGGAATTTGTTGAAGAAACAAAAAAAAGTATAATATGGAGAAGACCTTCCAGGTGGAACAAATAGAATGCAAAATAGTTGTGATGTGTGAAGCTTTCAGTATTTTGATTTTTAAAAAGATGGTAAAAAATACACTTGACATCATGATTTGGTACACACATAGCTAAAACCATAGTTTAGTAAAACAATACTTACTCTAACTGTGTCAAACATATTCTGATTTATTCTAATCCATTCTAATTTTTTTAATGTTGATTGAAGTCCATTGAGTTAATTTTGTGACCCCTTAGTGGGTTAAGACCCACAATCTGGAAGACATCTATTTTAGAAAACAGTAAGTGATGTGGTTTTACATAGCTGAAGCGCTGAGCATAACAGGAACAAACCTGATTACGCTACACATCATTCCTGGCCCTAGGCCCTAGTATGAATGAAAGTGATTGGAGATGAAGTAGAAAAGAAAGTCAGGGTCCTTACTCTAAAGATCCTCATAGAAAAGGGTTGGTGGGAATGTAAATTGCTGCAGCCATGTGGGAAACAGTATGGAGTTTTCTCAAAAAGCTACAGTTTCCATATGATCCAACAACCCCTACTCCTACACATAAACCCAGACAAAACTATCTTTCAAAAAGATACACAAACCCCTATGTTCATAGCAGAACTATTTACAATAGCTATGATACAGAAACAATCTAATTGTCTGTGGACAGATAAATGGATAAAGAAGATGTGGTACATGTACACAATGGAATACTACTCAACCATAAAAAAGAATGAAATGATGTCATTTGCAGCAACATGGATGCACCTAGACATTACAGTATGAAGTGAAGTAAGTCAGATGCCTAATATCATATGATATCACTTTTATGTGGAATCGAAAATATGACACAAATGAACCAGGCTACAAAATAGGAAGAGACCTACAGACACAGAGAACAGACTTGTGGCTGCCAAGGGAGAGAAGGGGCAGAAGGAAGAGCTGGGAGTTTGGGATTAGCAGCTGCAAACTATTATATATAGAATGGATAAACAGCAAGGTCCTGCTGTACAGCTCAGGGAACTAGAGTCAATACCCTGTGATAAACCATAGCGAAAAAGAATATATGTGTGCCTGTGTAATTAGAAAAATACTAAAGACCCTCATAAACCAAGTTCCTCAGGCCCAGCTTGATTTGCAGGTGCTGAGGAACCACTGTAGAGTTCTGACACAATCAGCTTTAAGGGTGTGGGCGATTGCCCTGGTGGTTGTGTACAGAATGGCTTTGGAGGGGCCAGGACTGGAGGGATGTCACAGAGTTACACACTGGTGAAAGCTCTGAATGACTGCTTGATTCTATTATGATAAACTTGGCAGTAAATGACACACCTCCTCCTAAAATTCAGTGCCTTTTCCGGGATGTTGGAACCTCTATCCTCTTTATGGTTGTTCCAAGCTTTGTCTGGGTTGGATGTCATTACCAACTCGAAGGACATGAGTCTGAGCAAGTTCCGGGAGTTGGTGATGGACAGGGAAGCCTGGTGTGCTGCAGTCCATGGGGTTGCAGAGTCAGACACGACTGAGCAACTAAATTGAACTGAACTGAGAGAAAGTCCAGGGTCTCAGGGCTGCATGAGTAGATCTGCTTTCCAAGGGTAAGAGCATTTGGTAGTTACAGTATTAGAGAGGCTTGTCATGATGAATTTTATTTTTAGCAAGTGATTTGAAAATATTATGCACCTAATCTGAACTCTAACCTATGGGAAATGATTTTTCATAAAGAGAAATGTAATGCATTTTCTGAAATAGTATGAAATTAAAGTGGCTATCCAAGGCTACTTTGTTAAAATTATCTGCTGATATTTGATGCCAGGGACTATTTGCAAGCAAGGTTTTTGGCAACTTAGGATTTAATGGTTCAAGAAACTAGCATTTAATGAGTGCCTACTGAATGCTAGTGCTTTTATACATATTATGATCACTTAAAAAGACTGTTAGATGAACAGAATTTCTATTCTTTCAGTAAGTCTAATAAATAAACTTACTAAAGTATCTATAACTTTAAAGACCATGAATGGCTTGCAGACTTTTATTTAGAACACCCATATACCTGCATTCACATTGGATGAATTACATGCTCACCATGTATTTGTTTATTCAAATTGTACTTGTTATTTTTACCCTGGAATCTACTAAGTAACATGCAGTGATGCAATATATTCACAAAAAGAAGTGTTTCTTTTTATGAAATCTAAGTTGAATGCTTTGGAAAGACCTGATAACATAAATGAACTGCCTAATAAAATGTTGAATTAAGTTGGAATAAGACACTATAAAGGATAGAAGGAAGTGGTAAATGTTTTAAGCGTTGTTAAAACATGCATTCTACTTTAAAGAATATTACACTGAAAAACATTTTAAAATGCTTCATACATATGGTTCATGCCAGGGGTCTGGTCAGTGGGCTATGTCCTCCAAGAGAAGCCCTGGGCTGTAGATGAGAAGATTGATTAAAAATTTTTATATTTATTTTGAAATAAATTATTTAATGTCTATGCAGTTTATTTTTATCTGTGTCCAATCTTCTTTGCAACCCCATGGGCCTTCCAGGCTCCTCTGTCCATGGAATTCTCCAGGCCAGAATACTAGAGTGGGTAGTCATTTTTTTTAATCAGGTGATCTTCCTAACCTGGGGATCGAACACAGGCCTTCCACATTGCAGGCAGATTCTTTATTGTCTGAGGCATCAGGGAAGCTCTGAAAGTGGCACTCGGTTCAGTTCAGTTCAGTCGCTCAGTCGTGTCCAACTCTTTGCGACCCCATGAATCACAGCACGCCAGGCCTCCCTGTCCATCACCATCTCCCAGAGTTCACTCAGACTCATGTCCATCGAATCAGTGATGCCATCCAGCCATCTCATCCTGGGTCGTCCCCTTCTCCTTTTGCCCCCAATCCCTCCCAGCATCAGAGTCTTTTCCAGTGAGTCAACTCTTCGCATGAGGTGGCCAAAGTACTGGAGCTTCAGCTTTAGCATCATTCCTTCCAAAGAAATCCCAGGGTTGATCTCCTTCAGAATGGACTGGTTGGATCTCCTTGTAGTCCAAGGGACTCTCAAGAGTCTTCTCAAACACCACAGTTCAAAAGCATCAATTCTTCAGCGCTCAGCCTTCTTCACAGTCTAACTCTCACATCCATACATGACCACAGGAAAAACCATAGCCTTGACTAGACGGACCTTAGTTGGCAAAGTAATGTCTCTGCTTTTGAATATGCTATCTAGGTTGGTCATGACTTTTCTTCCAAGGAGTAAGCATCTTTTAAGTGGCACTAGTACTCATTTTTCCTAGTGAATCTGCATTTCAGGCCCTTCTGGGTGGGACAGCTCACCTCTGCTGCACTCCGTGACAGCTGCGGCAGCTGGAAGGTCAGGGGCGGGGAGTCATGTGTAGGATAGTGCATTCACACCTTGCAAGGGAAGGTGAGAAGATGCTAACAGCTTTCAGCTGGCACAACAGGGGATGTTTGAGCATCTTTTCCTCTCTCTGCCTGGCTTCTCCACATGGTCTCTCTAGCATGGTGGCTTCAGAGGAGTCAGAGTTCTTACAAATCAGTTCTGGACTCTCGAGGGATCAGAAAAAAGAGTAAGCCTAGTAAAAGTTGTATTGCCTTTTACAATCTAAACTCACATGTGTCCTTTCCACTGGAACCTACCCATCAGAGCATTTACAAATGTGCACCCATGTTCAAGAGCAAACAGCATGCATCCTGCCTCAGATGGACATTCCAAGTAGACCACATGGGATGAGAATAGTTGGCCATCTTGGGAAAATACTATCTGCTATACCTGTTTTAACTTATTGTATTTTTTTCCCAATAACTGGCTAAGAATCCTGATGCATGCAAGCTAAGTCACTTCAGTTGTGTCCGACTCTGTGGCCCTATGGCCTGACAGGCTTCTCTATCCATGGGATTTTCCAGGCAAGAATACTGGAGTGGGTTGCCATGCCCTCCTCCAGGGGATCTTCCTGACTCAGGGATTCAACCTGTGTCTCTTTTGTCTCCTGCATTGGCAGGTGGGTTCTTTACCACTAGCACCATCTGGTAAGCCCAAAGACCCTGATATCAATAGATAAAAGGAATTTCATTGGAATTAATTCTTACAACAAACCTACTAGATGGGCGCCATGCTGGGGACCAGAAAGCTGAGGCTCAGAGAAACAGTCTGACTAAAGCCTGCTCTTTCCCCATTAACACTTGCTGCATTTCTTCCTCTGATAAGGCTTGAAGCTTGTGTTTTCTATATGTAAACATTATGTTCCTCCCAAGACCTATAAACCAGCCCAACCTACTGGGACATCAAAAAACCTGGATGGACAAAATGGGGTGTGGATTATTTCAGTTCCATAGCACATCACACATCACCTGTATTAGTGTCTCCAAATTTCTGATATACATTAGAATCATCTGGGAAACCTTCTAAAAATTTCTGATTTCCACATTGCATCCTATACCAATGAAATCACAATGTCTGTGGGTAGAAGCCAGGCATCAGTCATTGTTAGATGATCCCAAAGTGAAGATCCCAAAGATGGGATTCTTAGATGATACTGACATGAAGCAAAGCTGGGAGCTATAATCCAGATTCTCTCTGATCTAATCCCTCTTCAAGTTTCTACAAAGCCTTGCCTCTCCCTCTCTTTCTCTCTCATTTCTGCTACTGTTCTTGGCATCTCTGGTTCTCCTCCAAGTTGCTTACCCCAGGGGTTTGGATCAGGTAGTATCTTCAGCCCACACCTCAGACCCTAAAATGTAGCAGAGAGCCGTATAACGTATAGCCGTACTATTTGTATCTCAATTTTCTCATCCACATTATAGGAAAATGACAATGACAATAATAATACCTCCATTGCCATGTTATCATAAGGATTAAAAGAGATAATGTGGGACATATTCAATAAGTCTGTTAAAATATTTGTTGAATGGATGAAAAAATGGAATCATTTCATAAATTTCTTTTATGACCAAAGAAATTAAGTCAACATGAATCTGGTTTCAGGTATTAAACATGGATTAAATATTCATTTTAGGACACATTTGTTTTAAATTTAACACATGGGTTCATGAATAACACTATAAAGAACCCATTCCTTAAAATATTAATATAAATATCTATGCACAAGGGGAAATAATTGGGGGATTTTATCTCCTCTGACGAATAGGAAAAAAGGCCATTTAAAAATATTACTTTCTCCCTTTCACAGAGTTGAGGTGAAGCACAAGAAATCCAAGTTCACATCCAAGGGCCATGATAAAAAATGCAGGTGCTGTGAAACATTTATAAGGGCCTCGCATAAAGCAGTATGTAGGCTTGAATCTGAAATGACATTTTGGCATAAAACAGATCTCCCACAGGCAGATTTGAAACTTCCAGAAAAGTCTGAAAATGACATCTTTCAAAATGAACAATCATCAAATATGCCCAAGTCATTACCTCAAAGTACTTTGCTAATGAGACAGGCTGAAGAAATGGCTAAAAATAATTGACCCCAGTTTTACAGCTGAAAGTTGTAAAAAAAAAAAAAAACACCAAAAAAAGCTATTGCAGGGTACCAACCTAGAATTAGGCATTGGCAACTGTATGGCATATTAAGTACAAACATTAGGACATGTCTGGCTCAGTAGAGAACCACTGCCAATAGCTTTTAACTCACGAATTTCAAATTGCTTTACAAATGACTTGATGTCATCTTTTCTCCTGTAAATTTTATTCCCCTTATACAGTGCTATGTTTTTTTTTTTAAGACATTCACCCCAATATCTAATGAGCTGTTTGCGCCAATATCTTATTAGGTCCTTGCACAATGCTGTAAATGAGGCAAGGCAGATTTTATTGTTCCCATTTTGTAGATAAAGACATTGAGGTCTGGAGAGGTTCATAACTTGCTTACATCTTTCAACGTCTTTCAAATGCTCTGCTCTGTCTCAGCTAAACAAAAACCACAGCACAACATGGGTTCCTGTATAAGTGTTTTTCAGGAAGGAAGTCAAGATAGGAAGAAGGAAATTAATGTCTATGGAGCACTTATTATGTGAACTATTGGACACAATGTGGAGAATTGCTTCTGGTGTGTTAAATATAACAAGCAGGCTATAAACTGGTTGTACCTAATCATCTCAACTTAAAAGCATGCAGAGGAAAAACACAGAAAAAACCAGGTACTCTTCTAGACACTGGAACTTGGCCCTGTGCTGCGTATGTGCTGGAGGTGAAATGGACAATAGAGAGAAAATCAATTCATTCATCAGTCAAGAATATTTCCTGTGGTGATAGTGCCATGGTGGCTGTGGGAATAAGATGATAAGAAATGCACAGAATGTGAGTGGGGGGGAAAGATGGGCAAATTTGAATATAACCAGAAGGATGCTAAAGAAGAACACACTGTACAAGGTCTCAGAAAGAAGCATGTTAGGGCAGGAAACATCGAGAATAAAAGCCCGTGGTAGGAATGAGCTTCAAGAAATGGAGGAACACTCTAAAGGTCAATGTCAGAAGCAGAACCAGAGATGAGGAGGACAGAGGAAATAGGTAGTCAGGGGCCAGATTGTGATGGGCTTCGCAGGCCATGTAAGTTGTCTGAATTTTGTTAAAATGTGACGAGTAACATCAGAATTTCTTCAATACAAGAGTCCTCCCTTACCCTAGGGGATACATTCCAAAACCTCCATTGATGCCTGAAACCACATATGGTACTACAGTACCAAACCCTGCACATAGTATGTTATTACCTGTGGCTGTTGTTGTTCAGTGGTGTGCGACTCTTTGTGACCCCATGGAGTGCAGCATGCCAGGCTTCCATGTCCTTCACCATTTCCCAGAGCTTGCTCAAACTCATGTGTATTGAGTCAGTGGTGCCATCCAACCATCTCATCCCCTGTCTTCCCCTTCTCCTCTTGCCTTCAATCGTTCCCAGCATCAGGGTCTTTTCTAATGAGTCAGCTCTTTGCATCAGGTGGCCAAAATATTGGAGCTTCAGCTTCATAATCAGTCCTTCCAATGAATATTCAGGATTGATTTCCTTTAGGATTGACTGGTTGGATCTCCTTGCAGTCCATGGGACTCTCAAGAGTCTTCTCCAACACCACAGTTCAAAAGCATCAATTCTTTGGCACTCAGCTTTCTTTATAGTCCGATGCTCACATCCATACATGACTACTGGAAAAACCATAGCTTTGACTAGACAGAAGTTTGTTGGCAAATTAATGTCTGCTTTTTAAATATGCTGTCAGCTTTTCTTCTAAGGAGCAAGTGTCTTTTAATTTCATGGCTGCAGTCACCATCTGCAATGATTTTGGAGCCCAAGAAAAGAAAGTCTGTCACTGTTTCCATTGTTTCCCCATCTATTTGCCATGAAGTGATAGGACCAGATGTCATGATCTTAGTTTTTTGAATGTTGGGTTTTAAGCCAGCTTTTTCACTCTCCCCTTTTACCTTCAGCAAGAGGGTCTTTAGTTCCTCTTCGCTTTCTGCCATAAGGGTGGTGTCATCTGCATATCTGAGGTTATTGATATTTCTCCCTGCAATCTTGATTCCGGTTTGTGCTTCTTCCAGCCCAGTATTTTGCATGATGTACTCTTCCATAAGCTAAATAAGCAGGGTGACAATATGTAGCCTTGATGTACTCCTTTCCCAATTTGGAACTAGTCTCTTGTTTCATGTCTGGTTCTAAATGTTGCTTCTTGACCTGCATACAGGTTTATCAAGAGGCAAGTGAAGTGGTCTGGTATTCCCATCTCTTTAAGAATTTTCCATAGTTTGTTGTGATTTACACAGTCAAAGGATTTATCATAGTCAATGAAGCAGAAGTAGATGTATTTATGGAATTCTCTTGCTTTTTCTATGACCCATTGGATATTGGCAATTTGATCTCTGGCTCCTCTGCCTTTTCTAAATCCAGCTTGAACATCTAGAAGTTCACTGTCCACATACTGTTGAAGCCTAGCTTGGAGAATTTTGAGCTTTATTTTGCTAGTGTGTGAGATGAGTGCAACTGTGCAGTAGTTTGAGCATTCTTTGGCATTGCCTTTCTTTGGGATTGGAATGAAAACTGATGTTTTCCAGTCTTGTGGCCCCTGATGAGTTCTCCAAATTTGTTCACATATTGAGTGCAGCACTTTCATAGCATCATGTTTCAGGATATGAAATAGCTCAGCTGGAATTCCATCACCTCCACTAGCTTTGTAGAGATGCTTCCTAAGGCCCACTTGACTTTGGGCTTCAGAATGTCTGGTTCTAGGTGAGTGGTCTCACCATCATGATTATATGAGTTATTAAGATTTTTTTGTACAGTTCTCCTGTGTATTCTTGCCACCTCGTCTTAATATCTTCTGTTTCTGTCAGGTCCATACTGTTTCTGTCCTTTACTGCACCCGCCTTTGCATGAAATGTTCCCTCGGCATCTCTAATTTTCTTGAAGAGATCTCTAGTCCATTCCTTTTCTATTGTTTTCTCTATTCCTTTGCACTGATCACTAAGGAAGGCTTTCTTATCTTTCCTTTCTATTCTTTGGAACTCTGCATTCAGATAGGCACATCTTCCCTTTTCTCCCTTGCCTTTTGTTTCTCATTTTTTCTCAGCTATTACAAGGCATCCTCAGATAACTATTGTTTCTTGCATTTCTTTTTCTTGTGGATGGTTTTGATCACCACCTCCTGTACAATGTTATGAACCTCTGTTCATAGTTCATCAGTCACTCTGTCTATCATATCTAGTCCCTTAAACCTATTTCTCACTTCCACTGTATAATCATAAGGGATTTGATTTAGGTCATACCTGAATGGCCTAGTGGTTTTCCCTACTTTCTTCAATTTCAGTCTGAATTTGGCAGTAAGGAGTTCATGATCTGAGCCACAGTCAGCTCCTGGTCTTGTTTTTGTTGACTGTATAGAGCTTCTCCATCTTCATCTGCAAAGAATATAATCAATCTGATTTCATTATTGACCATCTTGTGATGTCCATGTGTAGAGTCATCTCTTGTGTTGTTGGAAGAGGGTGTTTGCTATGACGAGTGCATTCTCTTGGCAAAACTATGTTAGCCTTTGCCCTGCTTCATTCTGTACTCAAAGGTCAAACTTGCCTGTTGTCAAACTTGACTTCCTACTTTTGCATTCCAGTCCCCTGTGATGCAGAGGACATCTTTTGTTTTTGGTTTTTTTTTTTTTTTTTTGGTGTTAGTTCTAAAAGGTCATGTAGGTCTTCATAGAACCGTTCAACTTCAGCTTCTTCAGCATTAGTGTTTGGGGCATAGACTTGGACTACAGTGATATTGAATGGTTTGCCTTGGAGGCGAACAGAGGACATTCTGTCATTTTTGAGAAATGTACCCAATTACTGCATTTTGCACTCTTGTTGACTATGAGAAGTACTCCACTTCTTCTAAAGGATTCTTGCCCACAGTAGTAGATATAAAGGTCATTTATATAAAGGTTAAATTCGCCCATTCCTGTCCATTTTAGCTCACTGATTCCTAAAAGGTCGATATTCACTCTTGCCATCTTCTGTTTGACCACATCCAACTTACCTTGATTTATGGACCTAACATTCCAGGTTCCTATGCAATATTGTTTTTTACAGCATCAGAATTTACTTTCATCACCAGACACATCCCCACCTGAGTGCTGTTTCCACTTTGGCTGAGCCTCTTCATTCTTCCGGAGTTATTTCTCCACTCTTCTCCAGTAGCATATTGGGCATCTAACGAGTTGGGGAGTTCATCTTTCATGTCATATCTTTTTGTTTTTTCATACTATTCATGGGGTTCTCACGGAAAGAATGCTGAAGTGCCACTCCCTTCTCCAGTGGACCACGTTTTGTCAGAACTCTCCACCATGACCCATCATCTTGGGTGGCCTTACACAGCATGGCTCATAGTTTTATTGAGTTAGACAATGCTGTGATACAGGTGATCAGTTTGGTTACTTTTCTGTGATTGTGGTTTTCAGTCTGACTGCTCTCTGATGGATTAGGATAAGGGGTTTGTGGAAGCTTCTTGATGGGAGGAACTGGCTGTGGGGTAAAGGGTCTTGCTGTGGTGGGTGGGGCCATGCTCAGTAAATCTTTAATACAATTTTCTCCTGATAGATGGGGCTGCGGTCCCTCCCTGTAATTTGGCCTGAGGTCAAACTGTGGCTGGGGTAATGGCGACCTCCTTCAAAAGGACTTCTGCCAGCACACTGGGGCTCCCAGGATTGTTGTATTCAGCACCCCTGACTGTCGACCCATGCCTACCTCTGATAAAGTTTAATTTGTACATTGTTGTTGTTGCTATTTAGTTGCTAAGTCATGTCCAACTCTTTGTGACCGTATGGACTATAGCCCATCAGGCTCCTCAGTCCATGGGATTTCCCAGTCAAGAATACTAGAGTGGGTTGCTGTTTCCTTCTCCAGGGGATCTTCCCAACCTAGGGACTGAATCAATGTCTCCTGCATTGGCAGGCAGATTCTTTTAACAGGGAACCACCAGGGACATTAGACACAGTAAGAGGTCTACAATAAGAACTAATAATAAAATAGAACAATTATAATACTACACTATAATGAAAGTTACATGTATGTAGTCTTTCTCTGAAAATATCTTACTGTACACATTTAAGGCCTTTTCCATGTTAACTAAGCACTCTCCATGCCCTGTGGCTATAATTTTTGTGGGTTGAAGTGAGACAGCAATATTAGCACGAATTTTATTTTCCTCCTTCACAATTTCATGAGTGGTGGTGGTGCTTCAGTCAGTAAGTAAGTTGTGTCTAACCCTTGTGACCTCATGGACTGGAGCCTGCCGGGCTCTTTGATGAACAGAAGATTTGATCTTAGTGACCTTGGCATACAATTTTGTTTTCTTTCTATATTGAAAACTTTCACCTTTTCAATGAAAGGAAACATCTTACCATTTCTCTTTGGCATCAAATTGCCAGCATCAGTGCTTTTTAAGTTTTCTTTCTAATTGGAGTATACCTGATTAACAATGTTGTGATAGTTTCAGGTAGACAGCAAAGGGACTCAGCCATACCCAACATCACTACTCTTGTTGCTTTGGGGTCATTATTAAGCAAAGTGAGGTTTACTTGAATACAAGCCCTGAGATACCAGATCAGTCGACCTGAAAACCAGGATGACCTAAGTGACTAAGGGACAAAGGGATGATTCAGGTCTTGTGCTGGATGAATTGGGATGGTGCCATATTTTATCGTGCTGCTCAACACAGTGTACAATTTAAACTGATGAATTGTTTACTGGAGGAATTTTCCATTTAATATTTTTGGACTATGGTTGATCATGAGTAACTAAGACTGCAGAAAGTGAAACCATCAGTAAGGGGGTAGAATTGTATGTGTTTTGGGTAGGGGACTTGTGAATGATCTGATTTACATGTTACAAATACCGATCTGGCTGCATGTAGAAAACAGCTTGTGAGGAGGAGGCAAATGAAGGGGACCAAAGAGTAGCTGGTAGGAACTGTCTAAACTGTCCAGTGCAAGTAAGAAAAGACAATGGCTTGGTTAGTGAAATAGGCCTAGAGGTGCTGACATCTAATTTGGCTTGAGATACTTCTTAGG
>SJYQ01001793.1:2126505-2136869 GCA_006410935.1 Redunca redunca | reverse complement strand
TCCGGGGGCGGGGTCCGGTGTGGGGGGTGGTCTGAGTTCAAATGATTCTACTCTCTACCAGGTGTGGGCGCTCAGGGAAAGAGCAACTTTGGGAGAACCTTGAAAAGTTCTGTTTGGGACATGCTAGATTTCCCAGTGGGCACATGGTAGAGGCAGTCTGGAGCTTAGGGGAGTGGTCAGGGCTGCGGGCATATATTTGAGAGTTATGGGTATATAAATGGCTTTTAAAGTCACGTGGCTAGCTAAGATCATCCAGGGAGAGAACAGCTGGAGAAGAGGGCTCAGAACAAAACCCTGGACTTTTCCTAGGATTGTTTAAAGTATTTTTATCAGAGCAAAGTTGCTTTACAATACTGTGTTACTTTCTCCTGTACAAGAAAGTGAATCCGTTATACACATTCTTATATCTCCTCTTTTTTAGAGTTCCTTCCTATTTAGATCACCTCAGAGCACTGAGTAGTGTTCCCTGTACTATGCGGTAGGTTCTCATTAGTTATCTATTTATCATCTTTAGGTCTGGAAGAGGAGGAGCCAGCAGCCAACAGTGAAGACTGTAAATGAGCAGCCATGAGATAAAAGGTAGAAGGAAACTGGGAATCTAAGTTTTCTTGGAAAATAAGAGAGAAAGAAAGAGAAAGAACTGTTTCTAGAGGTTGGTGTTTCAGACACAAATGTCTCTATGCTGCTGGTATACAAATTATCTCAAAAATTTTTTAACATTTCCTCGAAAATCACAAGAGGGTAAGAACTGGGTACTGACCTCTGAGGCAGAGAGCTGGAACTTGAGATGAAGTCCTGCCACTGCCTCGTGCTATTTCTTGCAACTTGAACGCATCAAAATGCAGGCAACTTGTCCTTATCTTCTGTCAAGCCCTGATGACGGAAGCCAGCAGCAAACCCACAGGCTTAGCAGAGCACACTCCTCTGTGCCACCCTCTTCTTGTGACTCTTCCCTCCACACTGCATTGCATTGGAACCTGCTGCTTCCAGACCTGACTCTAGCTTCCAGGCAGTGAACTCTAAGAGCAAGGATACCATGTTATATACACTGGGTGCCAGGTGATGCCCGGTGCATGGAATAGAAGAGGAGCCAAGATCTGGCTCTTTGGATGAAACTTCTACCATTTTTACTAGCAGGGCAACACTGGACACACTACTTATCCTCTGATCCTCAGCTTCCTGATGGTTAAATGGGAACTGACACCTGTATCACAAGGAGATAACATATATAAAGTGCTTACTAGAATGCTTGGTACTGGCTAGGAGGAGATACATTCTTAGCATGAGCACACCTTGTTTTATTGCCCTTTGCTTTGTTGCACTTCACAGATACTGGATTTTTTTAATCAAATAGAATGTTTGTGGCAACCCTGCATTGTGCAAGTCTATCAATACCATTTTTCCAAGAGTATTTGCTCACTTTGTCTCAGTGACACAAACTTTGCTAATTCTCACAACATTTCAAACTTTTTCATTATTATTATACTTATGGTGAGCTGTGGTCAGCAATCTTTGATGTACTATTGTAATTGATTTGAAGAACCACAAACTATACCCATATAAGACAGCCAAAAATCTATAAATGTGTGTTCTGACTGTTCCAGCATCTGGCCATGCCCACTGTCTCTCCCTCTTCTTGAGTGTCTCTGTTTCTGGAGATAAAACAGTATTGAAACCAGGTCAGTTAATAATCTTATAATGGACTATAAGTATTCAAGTGAAAGGAAGATTCATACTTTTCTCACTTTAAATAAATAACTGAAAACTATTAAACTTAGTGAAGAAGGCATACTGAAAGACAAGACAGGCTGAAAGCCAGGCCTCTTGCCGTAAACCACCAATCTGAATGCAAAGGAAAAGTTTCTTGAAATAACTTAAACTTGCTCCTCCAGTGAACATATGAATGATAAGAAAGTGAAATAGCCTTATTGCTGATAGGGAGAAGGTTCTAATGTTTGGATAGATCCAACCAGTCACAACATTCCCTTAAGCTGAAGCCATATCCAGAGCAAGGCCCTAACTCTCTTTAATTCTATAAAAGCTGAAAGAGGTGAGGACGCTGAAGAAGAAAAGTGTGAAGCTAGCAGATGTTGGTTCATAAGGTTTAAGGAAAATAGTCATGTCCAGAACATAAAATTGCAAGATGAAGCAACAAGTGCTGATGTAGAAGCTGCAGCAAGTTATCCAGAAGATGTAGCTGAGATAATTAATGAAGGTAGCTACACTAAACATCAGATTTTCAGTGCAGACAAAATAGCCTCCTATTGGAAGAAGATGCTATCTAGGATTTGCACAGCTGGAGAGGAGAAGTCAATGCTTGGCTTCAAAGTTTCAAAGGACTGCTGACTCATTTGTTAGGAGCTAGTGTAGCTGGTGACTTTAAGTTGAAGCCAATGCTTATTTACCATTCTGAAAATCCTAAAATTAAATCCTAGCCCTTAAGAAGTATACTAAATTTATTCTGCCCGTGCTATAAATGGGATAACAAAGCCTGGATGACAGCACATCTGTTGACAGTATGGTTTATGGAACATTTAAAGCCCACGATTGATATATATATTGCTCAGAAAAAAAGATTCTTTTCAAATTTTTCTGCTCACTGATAATGCACCTGGTCACCCAAGAGCTCTGATGGAGCTGTACAATAATTAAGGCTATTTTCACGCCTGCTAACACAGCATCCATTCTCCAGCCTGCAAATTAATGAGCAATCCCAACTTTCAAGTCTTCTTATTTAAGAAATATGTTTGTAAGGCTACAGCTGCCATAGATAGTGATTCCTCTGGTGGATTCAGACAAAGTAAGCTAAAATCCTTCTAGAAAGGATTCACTATTCTAGATGCCATCAAGTACATTTGAGATTCATGGGAAGAGGTTAAAATATCAACACTAACAGCAGTTTGAAAGAAGCTGACTTCAACCCTCCTGGCTGATCTCAAGGGTTTCAAGACTTCAGTGGAGAAAGTAACTTGCAGATGTGGTAGAAAGAGCAAGAGAACTAGAATTAGAAGGGGAGCCTGAAGATATGACTAAACTGCTGTAATCTCACGATCAAACTTTAACCAGTGAGGAGTTACTTCTTGTGAATGATCAAAGAAAGTGGTATCTTGAGATGAAATCTACTCCTGGTGAAGATGCTGTAAAGATTGTTGAGATGACAACAAGCAATTTAGAATATTACATAAACTTATTGATGAAGCAGTGGTAGAGTTTGACAAGATTGATTCCAACTTTGAAAGAAGTTCTAATGTGGGTAAAATCTATCAAATAGCATTGCTTGATACAGAGAAATTATTCATGAAAGGAAGAGTCAATTATGTGGCAAACCTCATTGCTGTCATAGTTTAAGAAATTGCCACAACTATCCCAACCCTCAGCAATCACCACCCTGATCAGTCAGCAGCTATTAACATCAAGGCAAGATCCTCCACCAGTAAAAAGATGACAACTTATTGAGGACTCCAGTGATGGTTAACAATTTCTAGTAATAAAGTATTTTAAAATTAAGGTATGTATTTTTGATTGTTTTTTACACATAATCCTATCACACACTTAATAGACAACAGTAGAGTGTGAACATAATTTTTAAATGCATTGAGAAATTGAAAAAAAAATTTGTGCACCTCATTTTACCATAATATTCACTTTATTGTAATAATCTGGAACCGAACTTGCAATATCTCCAAGGTCTGGATGTATTTGTGTTGCCACACATTTGTAACCCACTGCCTGCCCTTCTCCATCCTGCTCTGAGTTCCAGAGGGTGACATGATCAGAACCACAGGGTCAGGCAGACCTTAAGTTAGATCTATGCTCTTCTGTTTACCGGTTGACTTCGATATCATGTGTGTGAATTTTAGCACCATGAGCTTTAGTTTCCTTTTCTGGAAAGAGGGGATAGTAACACCAAGCCCAATGGGATGTTGGTAGGATAACCGTGAAAAAATGCAATTAAAGTCCTTAGCATTTGTGTCATGTATGTGCTAGATAAATTCTCATTGTTGTCACCATCTCTGTGATGTGCAAGAAAGTCCTTGTAAATTGTAAATGATTATACAACCACAAAGAGATGTTTTAATTGTTATTCACAGGAAGGTCCATTGCTGCTAGCTATAAGGCTGCCCTTGATTGAAATGTTGCATTCCTTCTTTCCATCTTGTACAGGGATCTATGATCACTGCCTCCTCTAAGATTTGGCCCTGGCTCACCCCCTCCAGGAAGCCTTCCCTAATTAATTGTATTTTGTCTAGTCTTTATTCTCCAAACACTTATCCTTGGAAGTAAATTCAGATATACAAAACAGATGAATTAGGGTTAATTAGTTGTAGCACTAGAGGATTCCTCAGGATTGTTTTAAATCATGCACTCCCAAAGCACTGTTCAACTACATGCAATTTACAAACATTTGATTAACACTCAGGGGCTCTGGGACATCACTCCTGCCCACATTGAGGTCCAGATTTAGTTTGGGCTACTTAGTGTATGTATGTTAAATGTTGTTTTTCGAGTCTTCAGAGTTAGCTTTGCCTCTTCTAGGATTTACTATTAATTTCCAACAAAAAGGACCTTGGCTTTAATTTTTATTAAAGGGTGTCATAGGTGGGACTCAGAGGCAGGGAGACTGCCAACTGATTTTTAACAAGCTACGTAGTTCATGCCTACTGTACTGTCTTAATTGTCTCTGTTATGGGAAGTAATGGAGAAGGCAATGGCAACCCCCTCCAGTGTTCTTGCCTGGAGAATCCCAGGGACGGGGCAGCCTGGCGGGCTGCCGTCTATGGTGTCACACAGAGTTGGACACAAGTGAAGCAACTTAGCAGCAGCAGTAGCAGCAGCATGGAAAGTAAGAACTTCCTGGAATGGTAACAAATTATCGACCCAAAGTGGGGGTTTGAGGGGAATTTCACTCCCAAAAGAAAGGGATTACAGAATCATAGACCAAGATAATAGTTTTAGAATTGTTTTTTCTTAATTTTTTTCCTTTGGTACTCTCCTGATCAATTATGGTAAAATCATTCAAAGATGGGAGACAGTGGGCTTGCTTCAGATACAACAATGAAGGGTAGGCGGAGGGAATGGCAGGCTCCACAGCAGGATTGGGAAAAGAGCCTTGGGAACAGACATGATACATCTCCATGTGATAATACTGAAGACAAATATAAAATAGGCTGTGTCTCAGCCACTTAAGGGAAGGAAGGAAAAAGTAGAAGTTAGGGCCTTGTGTAATTTGTGTGCGTGCATGCTCAGTCATGTCTGACTCCTTGCTATCCCATGGACTGTAGCCTGCATGGCTCCTCTGTCCATGGGATTTCCCAGCAAGAATACTGGAATGGCTTGCCATTTCCCCGGGGGATCTTCCTGACCCAGGGATTGAACCTGCATCTTTTGCATCTCCTGCATTGACAGGCGGATTCTTTACCACTCCACCACCTGTGAAGAATCTACTCTGGGATTTCTTGACAGGGGCAGGATCCCAAGGAGGATGCAGAGGCCTGAGGAGTCAGAAGGCTCCACAAAATCACAGGCTTCCTCAGAAGGGGCACAGAGGAGCAAGTCCAGCCTCCTGATGGGCTCAAGTCTGGACACTCGGCTTTTAGGGATGATGGGAGGGACCCAGGCAGGAAAATGTGGGGTAGAGTGCAGATGCTGGTCCCCTTCCTCCTCTCCAGACTGGGCAGGTACCCAGTGGGGGCTCAAAGTGAACTCTCACTCACAGGCTGCAGCTTCAGCTGAGGACTGCCTGCCAGCAGGGCCAAGGCAACCATTCCAGACCTCCCCACTAATTTCTGTCCTGCCTTTGCTCTGCACAGATGCCCACCCCACTCCAGACTGTGCTGCTATCTCAGGATAAAGATCTGCTCTGGTTCTGGTGCTTGGCTTTTGTATTTGGTGGTTCTGGCTCTCAATCCCTGTTTATCTACTCAAGGACTCAGGCTTGGTTACGTTCTCTCATCCATCCCATGTAAAAACCTGTTAACAGTCTGCTGCTAACACTCTCCTGAAACAAGAAGGAAAAGGGCAGGACAAATGCTAGAAAAATGAAGAAGGAGCACAGTTGTCAGGATGCGATAAAGACAGCTGGAACCAGCTGAAACCAGCCCCTAATCTGAACATTTCCCTAGATCAATGCATACAGAATCAACACATCCTTTTAATAGCTGAATAATATTCCATAATATAAACTGTCCCAATGTATGTAACCACTATTATACTGAAGAATATTGAATGCCGGGAGCCAGCACGGGAGATCCCACCCATGACAAGGTCATGCAGGACTCGAGGGACTCCCTGGGCCATCCGACCCATGACAAGGTCATGCGGAAGAGTCCTGATGAGCAAGGCCTCAGGACTTGATGGACTCCCTGGACCTGCTCGAGCATCTACCCCCAAACCAGAATCTGTCTGTCTTACTATTTTATGTCTTTCACCAGCTCTTCTTACAGTAGCAGGGGGCTTTCCCCCGACCGCCTTTCTCTGGTAAGAGTTAACTTAGGGCTTTAGTTAATAAATCTGGGCATGAAAAGAGTGTTTCAAACCCTCTGTTAGCATTCTAGCTTACTTGGCAGGTTTATCCAGATTCTTGCAACATTGTTGAGCCTATGCTTGCTGCCAAGTTCTCACATCCTTTATCCATTGTGTTCCTGGGAGTGCATATAGTTAAGATATAGAAATACAAGCAGTAGCTTTAGCATTAGCAACATAAGACGTTGAGTTAATAAGTCCTTTCTTTGCTGTAACCCACTGAATCTTTGCTCCATAAGAATGTAACTCTGTACTTTAAGGGTGACGCAGGCTAAGAATTTAAGAAGAAACACTTTAAGGGAAGATTATTGTTCTGACTGACCAACATTTATCAAAAAGAGGTCATGGAATATCAACAGGTCTCTGGAACAGAAGATGATGTACAAAAAATAAGACTCTTATAAGAAGGAACCTGATATCGATAAAAGTTATTACTAATGTAATGTTGAGTTGACTCTGCATTTTTCACCTTGCTGTATGTACAACTCAGAATATAAAAGCCCTGAGGAAAATAAAGTAAAACGGGCATTGCTCACTGAATCCTGGTCACCCTGTGTCATTCTTTCCTTATCTCCTTCTTTATCTTTCGTCATTTGCCGACGTTGTCCATCCTGAGGATATCCCTGGACTCTGCTGAAGCTGGACCCTGGCAATTGAAGTCGTGCCCTTCTTTTTAATGTTATAAATAGTATTGTAATAAGTATCCATATACAGATACACTTACAAGTTACAACTTTTGTTTCTATTGAAGATATCTAATTATTCCAATGGGTCCATGAGCACATGGGTATAATTAAGCTTTCTTAGAATTAATCAGTGGGTCAGCTGGTATGCACATTTAAAATTTTATAGGTGCTGCACTGCCAGATATTTTAAGAGAATACAATTTATAGCTAGACTTTCAACACACTAGTTGGTGCTTTTCGATGAATTATTTTGATTTCTAAACTTCAATTTCCTCTTTATCTACAAAATGGAAATAATACATTTTTGAAGTATAAAGAAAATAAGTGTTTGCCACCTGGCAAAATCTGGACACTTCATTTCAGTCAGTTCAGTCACTCAGTCATGTCCAACTCTTTGTAACCCCATGGATTACAGAATGCCAGGCTTCCCTGTCCAACACCAACCCTCGGAGTTGACTCAGACTCATGTCCATTGAGTCGGTAATGCCATCCAACTATCTCAACCTCTGTCATCCCCTTTTCCTCCCTCCTTCAATCTTTCCCAGCATCAAGGTCTTTTCAAATAAGTCAGTTCTTCACATCAGGTGACCAAAGTATTGGAGTTTCAGCTTCAGCATCAGTCCTTCCATTGAATATTCAGGACTGATTTCCTTTCGGATGGACTGGTTGGATCTCCTAGCAGTCCAAGGGACTCTCAAGAGTCTTCTCCAACACGGCAGTTCAAAAGCATCAATTCTTTGGCACTCATCTTTCTTTATAGTCCAGCTCTCACACCCATACATGAAACTTAGTAAGTTTATATATATATATATATATATAATTCTGCTTGTTATCAAAATGCAAATCCTAAATTTACAATTAGCAGAAAAATAAAACCAAAGGCATGTGACTGGATGACTCAGGCTAATCCCAGTGCTCCCATTATTTGGTATAAGCCTGGGCAAATCATTTGAATCTTTAGGGCCTTCATATCCACAGTTATTGAAAGTGGGCATCAGAGAAAGCTAGCTCTAGGTCCTTCTGTAGTTCTATGATTTCTGTAATTGGTTATTTTGTTTCCAGGGCATTATTAGGATAAAGCTATCAGTCTTTCAGATCTACATAAATTATTTGCACTGAGACAGAGACAAAATTATAAAATAAAACAGACAGTCCCAGGCCAGTCCCTTAAATACATTATGGAGAAACACAGTTGGCCCTTAAAGAAAGCATATTCTTCTACCTGATTTGCACTATTGGCAGGCACATCAAAGCTGTGATACCATATCTACTAGGTTATCAAAATTTCTCCTTATAAAGAGGGCATTAACCAAGTTTTGCTGAGTGGAATTAAAGTGTGAAATTATTTTCCATACATTTTTAAACTGATTGGATACTTTAATTGAAGATACAAGCCTTCTCCCTTATGTGCTTAATGGGCTTCCCTGGTGGCTCAGACAATAAAGAATCTGCCTGCAATGTGGGAGACCTGGGTTCCATCCCAGGGTTGGGAAGTCACCCTGGAGAAGGAAATGGCTACCTACTCCAGTATTCTGACCTGGAGAATTCCATGGATAGAGGAAGCTGGCAGGCTACAGTCCATGGGGACACAAAGAGTCAGACATGACTGAGTGATTTCTTTTGGAAATGTAGCTAAATTGAAAGTATGACTCAAAAACCATTAGTGTGGGAGGAATTTTAGAGTATCTCTCCCAAAACCTTTATGTATTAGTTTACTCATTTACTTAACTAATGTTGCTGTGTTCTAGAAAGAAAAGAAAACTTCTAGAAGAGATCCAAGTTAAGTGACAATTTGAAGGGTACACAGTTAGCTGGTGGAAGAATTTAGACCAAGACTTAGGCTTTCTGACTCCTGATTTTAGTGCTCACTTTGTTTGCCATGTTGAAGCAATAATCATCAATTTAGTGAATATAATTTCATGCACCATAGTTCTCCACAATATTTTAATATATACAAATGACTGGGCTTCTTAAAATTTTTGTTCTCTAAGATTTTTTTGAAAAAAATCATAACCCATAAATTTCCCTTGTACTTGTTTTCTCTTAAACCATCATATTATATAGCAGAACATTAGTTTTGGTTTCAGCCTACAAACTAGAGAATCCATGAATAATGTCTGGAGAGGCTACCAAGTTTCTTATAGAAATACAATTTCATTTAATCAGTTCAGTTCAGCTCAGTCCAGTTCATTTGCTCAGTCATGTCTGACTCTTTGCAACCCCATGAATTGCAACTCGCAAGGCCTCCCTGTCCATCACCAACTCCTGGAGTTCAGTCAGACTCACGTCCATAGAGTCAGTGATGCCATCCAGCCATCTCATCCTCTGTCCTCTCCTTCTCCTCCTGCCCCCAATCCCTCCCAGCATCAAAGTCTTTTCCAATGAGTCAACTCTTCATATGAGGTGGCCAAAGTACTGGAGTTTCAGCCTTAGCATCATTCCTTCCAAAGAAATCCCAGGGCCAATCTCCTTCAGAATGGACTGGTTGGATCTCCTTGCAGTCCAAGGGACTCGCAAGAGTCTTCTCCAACACCACAGTTCAAAACCATCAATTCTTTGGCACGCAGCTTTCTTCACAGTCCAACTCTCACTTCCATACATGACCACTGGAAAAACCATAGCCTTGACTAACTGGACAGACCTTTGTTGGCAAAGTAATGTCTCTGCTTTTCAATATGCTATCTAGGTTGGTCATAACTTTCTTCCAAGGAGTAAGCATCTTTTAATTTCATGGCTGCAGTCACCAACTGCAGTGATTCTGGAGACCCCCAAAATAAAGTCTGACACTGTTTCCACTGTTTCCCCATCTATTTCCCATGAAGTGATGGGACCAGATGCCATGATCTTCGTTTTCTGAATGTTGAGCTTTAAGCCAACTTTTTCACTCTCCTCTTTCACTTTCATCAAGAGGCTTTTTAGTTCCTCTTCACTTTCTGCCATAAGGGTGGTGTCACTTGCATATCTGAAGTTATTAATATTTCTCCTGGCAATCTTGATTCCAACTGTTTCTTCCAGTCCAGCATTTCTCATGATGTACTCTGCATAGAAGTTAAATAAGCAGGGTGACAATATACAGCCTTGACGTTCTCCTTTTCCTATTTGGAGCCTGTCTGTTGTTCCATGTCCAGTTCTAACTGTTGCCTCCTGACCTGCATA
>SJYQ01001793.1:2000621-2126390 GCA_006410935.1 Redunca redunca | reverse complement strand
CATTGCCTTTCTCTGGGACTGGAATGAAAACTGACCTTTTCCAGTCCTGTGGCCACTGCTGAGTTTTCCAAATTTGCTGGCATATTGAGTGCAGCACTTTCACGGCATTATCTTTCATGATTTGAAACAGCTCAACTGGAATTCCATCACCTCCATTAGCTTTGTTCATAGTGATGCTTTCTAGGCCCATTTGACTTCACATTCCAGGATGTCTGGCTCTAGATTAGTGATCACACCATCGTGATTATCTGCATCATGAAGATCTGTTTTGTACAGGTCTCCTGTGTATTCTTGCCACCTCTTCTTCATATCTTCTGCTTCTGTTAGGTCCATACCATTTCTGTCCTTTATCGAGCCCATCTTTGCATGAAATGTTCCCTTGGTGTCTCTAATTTTCTTGAAGAGATCTCTAGTCTTTCCCATTCTGTTGTTTTCCTCTATTTCCTTGCATTGATCGCTGAGGAAGGCTTTCTTATCACTTCTTGCTATTCTTTGGAACTCTGCATTCAGATGCTTATATCATTCCTTTTCTTGTTTGCTTTTCGCTTCTCTTCTTTTCACAGCTATTTGTAAGGCCTCCTCAGACAGCCATTTTGCTTTTTTGCATTTCTTTTCCATGGGGATGGTCTTGATCTCTGTCTCCTGTACTATGTCACGAACCTCCGTCCATAGTTCATCAGGCACTATATCTATCAGATCTAGGCCCTTAAATCTATTTCTCACTTCCACTGTATAATCATAAGGGATTTGATTGAGGTTGTACCTGAATGGTCTAGTGGTTTTCCCTACTTTCTTCAATTTAAGTCTGAATTTGGCAGTAAGGAGTTAATCATCTGAGCCACAGTCAGCTCCTGGTCTTGTTTTTGTTGATTGTATAGAGGTTCTCCATCTTTGTTGCAAAGAATATAATCAATCTGATTTCAGTGTTGACCATCTGGTGATGTCCATGTTTAGAGGCTTCTTTTGTGTTGTTGGAAGAGGGTGTTTGCTAAGACCAGTGCATTTTCTTGGCAAAACTCTATTAGTCTTTGCCCTGCTTCATTCCGTATTCCAAAGCCAAATTTGTCCGTTACTCCAGGTGTTTCTTGACTTCCTACTTTTGCATTCCATTCCCCTATAATGAAAAGGACATCTTTTTTGGGTGTTAGTTCTAAAAGGTCTTGTAAGTCTTCATAGAACTGTTCAACTTCAGCTTCTTCAGCATTACTGGTTGGGGCATAGACTTGGATTACTGTGATATTGAGTAGCTTGCCTTGGAAATGAACAGAGGTCATTCTGTCATTTTTGAGATTGCATCCAAGTACTGCATTTCAGACTCTTTTGTTGACCATGATGGCTACTCCATTTCTTCTAAGGGATTCCTGCCCACAGTCGTAGATATAATGGTCATCTGAGTCAAATTCACCCATTCCAGTCCATTTTAGTTCACTGATTCCTAGAATGTCGACGTTCACTCTTGCCATCTCCTGTTTGACCACTTCCAATGTGCCTTGATTCATGGACCTGACATTCCAGGTTCCTATGCAATATTGCTCTTTACAGCATTGGACCTTGCTTCTATCACCAGTCACATCCAAAGCTGGGTATTGTTTTTGCTTTGGCTCCATCCCTTCATTCTTTCTGGAGTTATTTCTCCACTGATCTCCAATAGCATATTGAGCACTGACCTACCTGGTTTGTTTCTCTTTCAGTATCCTATCATTTTGCCTTTTCATACTGTTCATGGGGTTCTCAAGGCAGGAATACTGAAGTGGTTTGCCATTCCCTTCTCCAGTGGAACACATTCTGTCAGACCTCTCCACCATGCATGCCCGCCTTGGGTGGCCCCACTGGGCACGGCTTAGTTTCATTGAGTTAGACAAGGCTGTGGTCCTAATGTGATTAGATTGACTAGTTTTCTGTGATTATGGTTTCAATGTGTCTGCCCTCTTGTAACACCTACCGTCTTACTTACTTACTTTCATTTAATAAAAAGTCAAAATTCATAACCACTGTTATTTGGACGGTGTCAAAACAATGAGTTATGGAGTTTCTTCAAACCAAGGCAAGAGCTTTGAACTGTCTATTCCTCCTGCCCCCACTCCCCATAGTATTTCAAGTCTGATGCCACATCCAAAGTGGAAAGTTGATATAATAGGAACTTGCAGAGTTTTGGAGTAACAACTGTAACAGATTCTTTTTTTATTATGTGTTGAATATAATTTACAGGTCGGAGTTTTTCAAAGCTGAGAAGGACACAACATTTATGTACTCACTATAATAGCCTAAATAAGTACAGGAATAGCTTGAACTACAACAAAGAAGAAAGGAGGGGCTTTGGAGTCAGGTGGACTGAAGTTTAAATTCTGACCTTGTCACTTCACATATTTGTGAATGAGAAACTCTTCTGTTCTCACTGAGCCTCAGTTATCTCATGGGTAAAATTGGGATAATGATATCTTCCTCCTCATAGGGTTATTGGAAGACAACATAGAAGAAATGCAGTTGTGCCAAATGGATAACCAACCAGAACCTACTATGTAGCAAGTGGAACTCTGCTCAATATTATATGGCAGCCTGGATGGGAGGGGAGAATGGAGGATAATGGATACATGTATATGTAGGGCTGAATCCCTTTGTTCTTCTTCTGAAACTATCACAACATTGTTGATCCGCTACACCCCAATACAAAACATAAAGTTTTTGAAAAATGTAGCTGTGCCCAATACAATGGCTGGCACATAGTAGGTGGGGCCAGAGTCATGCAAAACATGGATAAAATGAATCCAGTAGGTAATAACAGCAGAGTAGACAACAGTTATCATGAAGGGCCCATATTGAAACAATAGTTCATAAAGATGAGGAACGTGCCTCTTTCCCACCTAACCCCCACCATTCCACCCCTCTAGGTCATCACAGAGCCCTGAGTTGAGCTCCCTGTGCTATACAGCAGCTTCCTCCAATTAAAAATAAATTTATAAAAAGAAAAAGAAAAAAAAAACAAGATGAAGAACATGGTCTACATGAAGTCCTATATGGGCAGTACCACATAGGAGAAGAAAGAATGGCTTCTTGTTAAAGCAGAGATATAGTATTCCATGAAGTAACATATTAGATGCTTTCTGGCAAGGGAGGAACAGTAGCTCTTTGCAGCCCAGACTGAGGTTGGTCAAGTAAGATTTTCCAGAATAGGTGAATCATGAACTAGAGCTTGAAAGTTAAGTGAGATTCCAGTAGGCAGAAAGAAAAAGGTTAGTAGTCCAGAAAGATAACCTGCACAGAAAAGGCTCCAAGACTGGAATGTGACTGATACATTCTATGCTTGGAGAAGAGATGAGCATTGAAAAAGAGGAAAGGGAGAGGAAGAAACTGCCAAGAGTATTTATTCTGACTTGTGGAAGGGCTTGATTGTCAAACTAAGAGATCTGTGTTTCCTCCAGTTGACAAAGAAAGTCAGAAGCATGATCTCATGAAAAGCGGTCTTTTAGGAAGAATAATCTCAAGGTTGAGCAGGAGTGAAAGAAAGGCCAAAGGCAGTGGGGGGAGGCGGGGACAGTTATGGATTAATGCAGGGTGTCATGGGGCTGGGCTCAGAGGATTTTACATTCCAGCATTACTGCCTGATAGCTGTGAAACCATCAGTGAGGTCCTCAGCCTCCCTAAACTGCAGTTTCCTTTTCTACAAAATGTGAATAAGAATGTCAGGGTTTTGTGTGATGTTCACATACATAAATAAATTAACAGGCAATTAATAGGCAGTTTACTTTGTAATCTTGGAGAAGGAAATGGCACTTCACTCCAGTATTCTTTCCTGGAGAAGCCTATGAACAGAAGAGCCTGGAGAGCCCCAGTTCCATGGGGGTGCAAAGAGTCGGACACAAGGGAGCAATTAACAGTTCATTTCATTTACTTTGTAAACTTTGAAGCAGGGCTATTCAACAGAACTTTCTGGGATGTTGAAAATGCTTTATATTTATGCTGGCCATAATGGTTGTCACTAGCCACACTTGAAATGTTAGTAGTCATCCTTGAAATGTGGCTAGTGTGACTGAGTAATATAATAATTAATTTTAATCTATTAGATTTAAATTAAGCAGGCACCATATTGGACAGCACAACTCTAGAGCCTAGGAGAGTGGGAGGAGAAATGACTTTCAAAACAGAATGCCCCAGGTTTCAAACATGGGCCAGTCCCATTAATGCTCCAGGAGGAAGAGAAGCAGATATATTTTCAAAGTAGCTAGATGTCCTTTCACTGTGGGCTCTAGCCACCAAGGACTTTTTGCATCTCCTAGACCACACCAGGCTCTCGAGAGCCTCTATGAGGCTGTCTGTATGGAACAACCATCTACCTTGGTCCCTTGACTTTGCTTGGAGAAATTAGAGCTCCTTTCAGGCTTAATTCAGGCGTCTGCCACACATGGTTCACAGAGTGAGTTCTAGCTCTGTGGAGATTCTTAGGCTGGGTTATGTCCTCAGGCTCGCTCTCAGAGCACAAGTCGAGTGTCACAGTGTAGCCTTTATCCCCTCCAGAGGTTGTTAGTACAGAGTTCAGGGCCTCCACTGAACATTAGGGATCAAATGATTTTTATGGCAAACTATATGTAACAAAAGTTTTACTATTTTAACCATTTTTGAAGTATCAAGTTCAGTGGCATTAACTATATTTAGTAGCATTAAGTATCACCATCGTCCACCTACACAACATTTTCATCTTCCCCAAACTCTGTACCTGTTAAACAATCACTCCCCATCCCCTGCTCCTCCAGGCCCTGGCAACCACCATTCTACTTCTGACTCTGACTCTGACTACTTTAAGCACTGCATATAATCAGAAACATACAGGATTTGCCCCGTTATGACTGCCTCATCTTACCTAGCATAATGTCCCCATCCATGTTGTAATGTTGTAGCACATGTCAGAATTTCCTTCCTTTTGAAGGCTGGATAATATTACATTGTATGTATCTACCACATTTTATTTATACATTCATCTGATAATGGACACATGTGTTGCTTCCACTTTTTAGTGAAATTATGATTATGAATAATGTGGTTCTGAGCATGGTGCATGGGATCTAATTTTGTATCATGTTTTTCTATCTCTCCAACTCAAACTGGCTGACCTACAAAGGGAATAAAATGATAAGAGATTTTTTTTTTTCAGCACAGGATACAAATAGAATTTTCCTGCCAAGTACTATTTCTGGAAATACAGGAGGTATCAAGTAAAAGTACTGAGTACAAGGAATTAAGACAGGGAAAGATGAAAGAAAAAAAAAAAGAGAAGGAGAGGGAAAGGCAGGCTGATTTATTCACAACCCAGACCTGCACACAAATTGAGTTGGTTTTCCCGTTGAGAACACCCGTCACACTGGAAAGGCCTATCTCAAACTTTAACTGAAAGTTGTTCCCTTTTTTTTTTTTTCTTTCATTTCCCTACCTCTTCCTTCCTTCCTTCCTTCCTCCTTTCTTTCCCATTCATTTTTCCCCTTTCTTTTCCTTATTCTTTATTATTTTTAAAATCTGGTCTCAGAATCAGAAGCCCTGTGTATACTTTTTGACTGAGATAAGTTACAATCCCCAGAGGCTTAGCTTCTTCATCTTTATAGTGAGACAAGTTCATCTTCCCAGGTCTGTGCCTGTGTATGTGTGTGTGTGTGTGTGTGTGTGTGTTTGGTGTGAGGATGAAAGATTGGTATCCTCTGTGAACTCTAAAGAACTATATGAACTATAGAGATTTTGAGTTTTCTCCACAACTTTTCTTTCTTCTGTGTTTTAATTATAAGAAGTCAATTAAAATCCATAATGGAAAAAGAGACTGGAGACTCAGGGAGAATTTCATATTAAATTCCATTTCTAAACCTAGAGGCAAGGAGTGTCAAATTGTTAAAAAATTTTTACATTCTAATCACTTTCTGACCCTATTGAAGTTTCAAGTGTTCTGTTTGGGCTTGACACAGTCAGTGAAAATATTAAGCTTTTATAACACCAAAAAGTGCTAACATACAACTATAGTCATACTTCAGCCACAGGCGACATTTAAAGAATTCCCAGCTACATAATCACATTAACATTTAATGTGCCCGCATTCAGCTAAAATGTGTTTCCTCTCTTCTGCATCTCCTTCCCGAAGCAAAAATGCCAGTAGAACTGGAGAATTCCATTTGGGTTCCGTGTTGAGTTCCTGCAAAAAGGGGCATCCTCCAGACTTCTTCCCCATGCAGACAGCTCCTCGAGGTAAACACAGCTTGTACATGTGGGCAAACATCTTTTATCATTTTCCACTCTTTACAGGTCAGCCAGTTTGAGTTGGAGACACAGGAGAGTTCCCAGAGAAATTCATTACTGCCACTCATTCTGGTTTTCCATCTCAATATAATTAAGCTTGGCTAATTGTCTATCATGATTAAAATCATGCCAATAACAACCTTGTTCTCACGTTTGGCTCGGCTCCAAACTTGTTAATTGCTCTTGTTTTAGAGTAGGTCATTCTGTACCTTGTTTCAGCTGTGAAATTCCTTAGACATAATGTGCTTAGATAATAAGATCATCCTTGGGTGACCAGGAACCGTCAACACAGATGACACAGGCTGTGGCTAATATATGGGATAACTGAATCACAATTAGAGACTTTCACAACAGCCTTAAACACCAAGCTGTTTTTAACACAGTGCTATCACAGTATGGAAAATATGTGAAGTCTTGAATGTGGGTTAAAAGGATTAACTGCACAGAGATAGGATGGCAGGAGTTACCCGAACAGCCTGAATTATACAAAGTGGGTCCCAAGTTTAATATGAATCGATACGACTTTTAAAAATATAAGATATGGGGACTTTCCTGGTAGTCCAGGGTTAAGACTGCTTGCTTCTACTATAGGGGATGCACATTTGATCCTTGGTTGGGGAACTAAGATTCCACATGCTCCCTTCCCCCCAAATTACAAGGTATGCTTCACTTAACTGAAATTCAGTATCTCATCTAATCTAAGAGGTACTGGTGATAAGGTATACTATTATTTATTTTATTTTCCTAGGCTCCAAAGTGACTGCAGACAGTGACTGCAGGCTTGAGATTAAAAAATGCTTGCTCCTTGGAAGAAAAGCTATGACAAACCTAGAGAGCATATTAAAAAGAAAAGACATTACTTGGCTGACAAAGGTCCGTATAGTTAAAGTTTTAGTTTTTCCAGTAGTCATGTATGTATTAGGTCTTTCCTGGTACTTTATCTGGCAAATAATCTGTCTGCAATGCAGGAAACCCCAGTTTGATTCCTAGGTCAGGAAGATTCCCTGGAGAAGGGATAGGCTACCCACTCCAGTATTCTTGGGCTTCCCTGATGGTTCAGGTGGTAAATAATCCTCCTGCAATGCAGGGGACCTGGGTTGGGAAGATCCCCTGGAGAAGGGCATGGCAATACACTCCAGTATCCTTGCCTGGAGAATCCCCATGGACAGAGGAGCCTGGTGTGGTACAGTCCATGGGGCTGCAAAGTCAGACACGACTGCAGCACAGCATGTACGGCTGTGAGAATTGGATCACAGAAAAGGTTGGGTGCTGAAGAACTGATGCTTTTGAATTATACTGCTGGAGAAGAATCTTGAGAATCCCTTGGACAGTGAGGAGTTCAAACCAGTCAGTCCTAAAGGAAATCAACCCTGAGTATTTATTGGAAGGACTGATGATGAACCTGAAGTTCTACTACTTTGGCCACGTAATGCAAAAAGTTGACTCACTGGAAAAGACCCTGATGCTGGGAAAGACTGAAGGCAGGAGGATAAAGGGAGTGGCAGAGGATGAGATTGTTGGATGCATCACCAACTCAATGGACTTGAGACTGAGCAAACTCTGGGAGATAGTGGAGGACAGGGAAACCTGGCATGCTGCAGTCCATGGGATCACAAAGAGTCGGACATGACTGAGCGACTGAACAACAACAACAGGAAAAAATGATACTGCCAATTAAAAGTTATGACAATACTTCCATGGCATTTACAATTTGAATTTTCTATGACCAAGAGATTTCTTGGACACATATGTGATCTCTATCTTGCAACTCTGTTCCTGTGCTTTCCTGAGTAGAAATAACATTTTATTTCAAAGCTGAATCATACTATAATCTTTTTGAAAATCCTTTAACTGTCAGCTCAACTCATCCCATGTAGTACCAGCAATGTGCATAACTCAGCAGAAGTGATGGCAGAATGAGCTCTGACCAGGTATGTGAGCAGAGGTAGCGACGACTTCCTGTTGGCTAGGGGGAATGATAAGATGTCAGCAACTTGAGGATGCAACTTCATTTCCTAGATATTAAAATGTGGAATAAATATGTATGTAAGGGTTTATGCAGGATAGGATAGGGTGCAAAGCAAGAGAGGTGATAACCCTGCTCTTTAGTGCTGGTGAGTTCTGTATCTTGGAGAAGCATCTGAGCTCTGAGCAACATTTTCTGTGCAAAGTTCTTTTGAATTTCCATATAGCTTCCCCTCAGTTCTCACTCAATACTGCATAGGACTCTGCTTACACCAATGGTTGAAGTGTGATGTCATTTTTATTCTCGTGTTTATTTATTTAATATTTATGTATTTATTTATTTGGGTGTGTTGGGCCTGAGTTGCACTATGTGGGATCTAGTTCCCTGACCAGGGTTTGATCCCAGACCCCCTGCATTGGGAGCATGGAGTAATTGCAACATTTCATCTAATCTAAGAGGTACTGGTGATAAGGTTTGCTGCTAAGTCACTTCAGTCATGTCCAACTCTGTGTGACCCCATAGACGGCAGCCCACCAGGCTCCCCCGTCCCTGGGACTCTCCAGGCAAGAACACTGGAGTGGGTTGCCATTTCCTTCTCCAATGCATGAAAGTGAAAAGTGAAAGGGAAATCGGTTGGTCGAGTCCGACTCTTTGCGACCCCATGGACTGCAGCCTACCAGGCTCCTCCGCCCATGGGATTTTCCAGGCAAGAGTACTAGAGTGGGGTGCCATCACCTTCTCTAGGTGATAAGGTTTACTATTATTTATTTTATTTGCTTAGTCTCCAAAATCACTGCAGACAGTGACTGCAGCCTTGAGAATAAAAGATGCTTGCTCCTTGGAAGAAAAGCTATGACAAACCTAGATAGAATATTAAAAAGAAAAGACATTACTTGGCTGAAAAAGGTCCACATAGTTAAAGTTTTAGTTTTTCCAGTAGTCATGTACAAATTCCAGCTTTCCTGGTAGTTCAGCTGGTAAATAATCCACCTGCAGTGAAGGAGACCTTGACTCAATTCCTGGGTTGGGAAGATCCCCTAGAAAAGGGATAAGTTACCCTATCCCATGAACCACCAGGGACTTCTCTTCTATATTTGCTTTAGGAACTGTATAGTCCTTTAGACACTGAATGAAGGTCAAGGGAGTCTTCTTCATTTCTGTACTATCAGTAACTAGGTGCCAACAAAGGTCCATATAGTCAAGGTTATGGTTTTTCCAGTAGTCATATATGGATGTGAAAGTTGGACCATAAAAATCTGAAGAATTGATGCTTTTGAACCATGATGCTGGAGAAGACTCTTGAGAGCTCTTGGACAGCAAGGAGACCAGATCAGTCAATCCTAAAGAAAATCAACCCTGAATATTCATTGGAAGGACTGATGCTGAAGCTGAAGCTCCAATACTTTGGCCACCTGATGCAAAAAACTGACTCATTGGAAAAGACCCTGATGATGGGAATGATTGAGGGCAGGAGGAGAAGGGGGGGAACAGAGAATGAGGTGGTTGGATAGCATCACCGAATCAATGGACATCGGTTTGAGCTAACTCTGGGAAATAGTGAAGGACAAGGAAGGCTAGTGTGCTGCAGTCCATGGGGTTGCAAAGAGTAGGGCACAACTGAGTGACTGAACAGCAACAAGTAACTAGGTGTGACCTAATACATAGTAAGGCGCTCAAGGGATAAAAGAACAAATAAAAGAAGGAATGAATATTGTTTTGTGATGAACTCTGGCTCACAAAATAGATTTATCTCCTAAGAATTTGGAAAAAATTATTATGGTTAAATGATGCTCAAGCAGCCTTATTTACTGGAATACAAAGGTGGTGTCACTCTTCACAAAATTTCTTATACATCAACAATCCCCCTGGGACTGAATTTCAGACAGTTCCTCACTTCCCTATACCACCTCTGCACTCACATGTGTAGACCCTGTGTTCTAATGAGGATCCTCAAACTTGATGCCAAGCAGCTCTGGGTGCAAAACTATCTCTGCCATTTAACTGCCTGAGGGAACTTGAGGTTTTTATTCTCTCCTGGTCTCAGTTAAAGAGATCTACCTCTTGAGATTGTCATGAGGACGAAATGCCAGCATTTCATTATAGGTGCTGTAGACAGCTCCTATAACTGTGTCTGCTATTGTATAAATTCTCAGAAAGTTTTAGCTACAGGTTTAGAAAGCAAAAGAGCTCTCGATCCTACCATGTCTGCTGGTTGGCATGCCAAACCTGAGAGAAGGCTCTTCTATTTCTGTTTTAAACAGTAAAATTAAGACTCAGAAGAAAATCATCATGGCAGACTAAGACCTTTGATGCAGTTCTGATCAAATGATGTTTATTTTTCAAAAAGGATTTTCAACCTTGAGAGAATATTAGAGATGGTCTAGTCCCAAACTCCCACCTATCACATGAGGAAGTGAGGAGCAGAGAGACCATGTTTGCTTTCAGCACCACTCAGCTGCTGATGGCAGAACTGGGACTGGAGCCCACAGATCTGGACTCTGAAAACATGCTTGTTTCAACATTTTCCCCCAACATGGTGTCCAGCTCTGAGGACTGCATCCTTCACTGAGAACACTTTCGCTGCTCTGTGGTCTGCCCTTGCCTCGTCTCCAACCTCATTTTCTACTGGCATGGCTCTCCTTTCTCCCCGAGACCCATGTTTTCCTTATCCCTCACATATACTCATTCCCCCATGTACTTGTTTTCTGTACAGAGAGCTCTTCTCCTGCTCCTTTCCATGTCTGCTTCATCACTTTAACTCAAGTCTCTTCTTAAATGCCACCTCTTCATAGAGGAATTCTCTATCCCAATTAGCCTGTAGACCCTAAATGAAAGAGCCCCAGTCCACCACCACCTAATATTCTCAATTCCTTTGCTCTGCTTTTTCTTACAGCACTTATTATTTCCTTTTTAAAGAAATTTAATCATAATTGAGTTACAATGTTGTGTTAGTTTCAGGTATACAGCAAGGTGATTTAGTTACACATATATATACACATATGTATATGTAACATATATATTGCATATGTATAAATATGTGCATATATGTAATATATATTACATATGTGTATCTATGTATACATACATACATATGTTATATACATATACATATGTGTATATATTACATACACATGTGTATGCTGCTAAGTCGCTTTAGTCGTGTCCGACTCTGTGCGATCCCATAGACGGCGGCTCACCAGGCTCCGCTGTCCCTGGGATTCTCCAAGCAAGAATACTGGAGTGGGTTGCCATTTCCTTCTCCAAATATACATATGTTATGTAATATATATATTCAGATTCTTTTCCCTTATAGGTTATTATAAAATATTGACTATAGTTCCCTACACTATATAGTAGTTCCTTGTTGGTTATCTATGTTATATGTTGTAGTGTGTAGATGTTAATTCCAAATGCCTAATTTATTATTTCCTAATGTAACGTATTTTACTTGTTTAATGCTATGCTTCTTCCATTACAACATAGGGTTCATAAAAGCAGTGACTGGTTTCGTTGGCTTTGTTTTGTTCATCCTCATGTTACCACCAGAGCTACGACTGGCACATAACGTGTGCTCTGTGAAAACAGTTGTTGAATGTCTACTATGTTCCAAGCACTGGGATACGCCCTGGGAAAAACAATTGTAAGTCAAAAAGAGCCTCTCCACAGTTTCTAGTGTAGTGAGGGACACAGATATTAATTAAATAATTACTGGAGTGTATTATAAGAGTATATAATCAGGAGATGTGAACTAGTCTTGAGATTCTGGGAAAACTTCTCCCAGGAGGTAAATTTCTGTATACACGTCTGATGGATAAATGGGTGTAAACTAGGTGAAGAGAGTGGAAGACAGGGTTTCCAATAGAGAAAACACTAATAATATACTCTAGCAGGGAGAAGGGGTAATGATGGAGGGCAGGTATCAGAAGGATGGGGAAGTGCAAAGAAATCAGACTATGGGAGACTTTTCAGGACACATTAAAGATTTTGACCTCTATCTTTTGAGTCATGAAGAGCCACTGGGGGATTTTAATCACAAAGGTGATAACTCAGTTCTGCATTTTTAGTGATCGATTTGGTGGTTGCTTGAAGATTGATGCAGAAGAGGGTGAGCGGGGAATCAGAATGACTAGCTAGAGGTCACTGCAATAGACCCTGAGAGGAAGTGACAGTAGCTCATACCAGGGCAGAGACTGGTATGAGGGGGGAAGAAATGTAGAAATAGAGACAGATGTAGAGAACAACGCTATGGATATCAAGGGGGAAGTGGGGATGGATGAAATGGGAGATTGGGATTCATACATACATACTTCCCTGGTGGCTCAGAGGTTAAAGTGTCTGCCTCCAATGCGGGAGACCTAGGTTCAATCCTTGGGTCGGGAAGATCCCCTGGAGAAGGAAATGGCAACCCACTCCAGTATTCTTGCCTGGAGAATGCCATGGATGGAGGAGCCTGGTGGGCTACAGTCCATGGGGTCGCAAAGAGTCAGACACCACTGAGCGACTTCACTCACTCACTCACTCGCATACTATTGATGACTGTGCATAAAAGGATAGCTAGTGAGAACCCGCTGTATAGCACAGGGAACTCCATTCAGTGTTCGGTGGTGACCTAAATGGGAAGGAAGTCCAGCAAAGGGGAGACGTGCATGGACCCAGAGCTGATTCACTTTGCTGTACAGTAGAAACCAACACAACGCGGTAAAGCAACTATACTTCAATTAAAAAAAAAAAAAAGAAACGAATGGTCCACGATCTCAGAGTTATATTTAATTTGATTTGGTCCGGGATCAGGATTGAGGAAGAATGTGTCAAAGATAACTCTCAGGTTTTGGGGTTTTGGTCTTTTTTTATTTTTAATTTTACTGTGAAATTCAGTGAAAGGTGGTGACATAGAGATGGGGAATCTTGGAAGAAGATGAAGTCATGAATGCTATTTTGGATGTGCAGATGCTCTTGAGGCATCTAAATGCAGATATGAAGTAGCAAGAAACATACATCTGGAGCTCAGTAAAGATGTATCTCCACACTGGAGATGCACATGGGTGTTTTTAGGTGGTCCTTGAGGCTACAGGTGTATAACGGGTAGAGGACAGTCTGAGAAGAGGCCTACAGTGGTGCTTTATGAAACTCCATAATTTAATGGCCAGGTAGAAAAAGGTGGACCTGAAAGGGCACAGAGGAGTGACCAGAAAGGCAGAGGTATTCAGTGGGGAGAGGTGTGATCAGCAATGGCACACATGGCAGGGAGGTGGAGGAAGTGGGTGCTGCTGTGGGGCCTTGGCGGTCGATGACATCAGAGCCACCTGTTGACTAGGGAGGGCCATTCAAATGAAACAATCAGAAAGAAACCAGATTAGAAGAGGCCCAAGGGAAAATAATAGCATTTGTAATGGAGAGGGCAATAAAAGCCAGAACTTTTGAGAAGAATAGGTGGGAAGTTAAGAGACAGAAAAAGTTTTAGTTGGTGGGGGAATGGATGGGGTTTCTGGAAGATTATATATCCATTGATTTAAAAACTGAAGACTTGAGCATGTTGACATGATGATGGGAAGGAACTTCATTCCAAAGGACACATTTGAAAGCCTATGTAAATAACCTAGTCTGGGCAAAGGAACTGAGACCACTCTCCTCTGTTGTACTAGGAGTGGAAAAGGGCAAGAGGGAAATTTTATCGTAGAGAGTAAGACAATATGGAAAAGCTGATCCTCTGGAAGTTGGTGTCCATGCCAGTCTGCCCACTGAAGTGACTGTCCAGTCACCTGTGCTTTCATGAATACAAAAAAAGATGGGCTCAGTTTATTCCAGATTGGGTTTTTTTTTTTTTTTTTCTAGATGCATGTAATGAGAAAGAAGAAGCAAGGAAGTTATAGATTGTGACAAACGTGTTGTAGACATTATGTTGAATAAAGCATGCATTTATTATTATGTTCACTGGTTGGAGAGAAGATATTTTCTCTTTCACGCATTCTTATTTCGAGCACTGTTTTTAGGTGAGGTTTTAGGCTTATCTGGGTCAATTTGGTTCATGTCCACACTTTATACTTGACTGTGAACTGCTTTCAAGGAAGGGGCCATAACTAATTCACATCTGCTTTGCCTAAGGGATGCCTGATAAATGGTAACTAAGTACATTGTATAAATTGATGCATGTGGAGGGAATTTAGGCAGGGAAATTACTAATAAGACACTTATCTATTCTTTAATAATAAAAATAATAATCACCACTATCCTTGATACAGATTTATGGTTTGCCTCTCAAAATAAAATACACAGAGTGAGCTGAAAACATGACTAAGTTGTGAAGGAGAGATGTGGTCATTATTTTTTCAGTTCTGTTTGCTAAGGAGATGTTATTTCTCCCCCTTCTAGATAAATGAGAAAAAGAGGAGCAAAGCAGACCAAATCACTTTAAAATTCTTCATTAGCATCCACACTGAATAAATTTCAATGGCAGGAGCCTTAACACAGCTTTCACTGTATCTGATGCACAGAAAACGAAGCCTGCCAATCTTGCAACATGTCTCAAGATGAGGAAGGTCAACATATCAGAAAATAAAATCAGTGGCAGAGATTTCAAAGAAATTCATCCCAAGAGTTCTTCTCAATGAGTGCAGTGGAAGATTGAAGAATTCAATTACATGAAAAAGAGGCCTTTTTTTTTAATACCATGCCCAGCTATTAGTTTTTTGTCATTGCTAACATGAAGGCATATTGTTAGCCATCAGGAAATCTCAACAAATTCATACATTCACATCACAAGGGATTTGTTTGGTAGATGGATCTGAAATCTGGTCTGCCTCCAACTCCTCACCCAAGATTTCATTTATGCCAAGGAGAATGTTATCCATAATCAGAGATAGAAAAATCTAACTCATTGCCACTGAGCTGCTTTATTCCTTTAGAAAAGAATCCTACTTTTAATTCTGATGGAACATAATAATTAACATTTTTTATTTGAGTTTGAGCAATTGAATTTCTTCTCTCTTAGAAAGCAGAGACAGTGAATGGTTATCCAAGTATATTCTGGGAAGCAATATTGCCTTTGTATGAAGAGCCTTAAAAATGCATGGTAATATCTTCCCTAATGAATAAAAATCTATGGGTTGATTCAAAGGAAGTAATATTTTTGACTCTAAAACATAAAGCTTTACTTATAGAAACGTTCATCGGAGCATGCTGTGTGCTAATCTCTCATAAGGTGAATAGCCGCAGATCCATTACACCCCTGCGTGTGTGTTCCCTCATAAAGTGACTTCAGTGCTCCTGTCATCCAGAGGTAGCATTTATTTTTCTCTCCCTTGACTTTGGACTGACTATGGGACTTGTCTTGACCAAAGGAATGGGATGGAAGTGAAGTTTCACTAGTTTGAGAACCTAGACCTCAAGAGGTCTTGGACTTTCACTGGCCCCTCTTGGCATGCCGCCCTGAGACCTCCCTGTAGGAAGTCAGTCTGGCTTATAAGAGGACAGAAGCACTAAGGAGAAGAGGGTCAGTCAGTGTTCAGCCAGCACCAACTGCCAGGCCTCGGAATATGGCCATCTTGAACCTTCAAACTCAGCTGAGCCTCCAGCCAACAGCAACTGCTTGAGTGAGTCCAAAGTAAACCAGTAGATCCACCTAGCCACCCAACAGAAGCATGAGAAATAATAAAGAAATGTTGCTTTAGGGCAGTGAAGTTTTAGGATGATACCCTCAAAGAATTAGATGATGGAAACTGGATATATCAAAGGGGGAAAAAAAGAAATAATAAACAATAATGGAAAGGTTAAATGGATTATTCTTTACTTACATGATGGAATATCATGCAGATATTACAAATTATGTTGGCAGAGAGCTTTTGGTGGTTTGTGAATCTGCTTGTGTTACAATGTTTAATGAAAAGCAGTATGAAAAAAGTTATATACTATGGGCTGTCATTAAACAACAGAGAAAATGGCTGCAGAAAAGATACCACAATATTTCAAAGGCTACTAATGGTTAAATCAGTTATATCTCTTAACTTGTGTTTTTCTCCTAGACAGCTGTTTTTAATTGTATTTCTGCTTCCTCCCTTTATTCAAGCCAACAGTCATAAGTGCTTTAAAAAAATACTGTGTCCCAAATTGAAGTAGAACTTTTGCTAGTGTTTTTAAGAAAGATTCTTGCCAATATTTATACTGTTCTGCCAAAACGCCTCCTCTCACAGCTCCTTTAATTTCCACAGTGTCATTGGGAAACATGGGTCTTAAAATCAAAGAAACCCACTAAGGTAGGACAGTCACCTGTGGAAAATTTAATCTGGGCAAAGTAGTTAGAGTAGGATCAATAAAGAACATGTTACAGGTTCAGTCAGTTCAGTTCAGTCGCTCAGTCATGTCCGAATCTTTGTGACCCCATGAACCGCAGCGCGCCAGGCTCCCTGTCCATCACCAACTCCTGGAGTTCACTCAGACTCATGTCCATTGAGTCAGTGATGCCATCCAGCCATGCCATCCTCTATCGTCCCTGTCTCCTCCTACCCCCAGTCTCTCCCAGCATCAGAGTCTTTTCCAATGAGGCAACTCTTCGCATGAGGTGGCCAAAGTACGGGAGTTTCAGCTTCAACATCATTCCTTCCAAAGAAATCCCAGGGTTGATCTCCTTCAGAATGGACTGGTTGGATCTCCTTGCAGTCCAAGGGACTCTTAAGAGTCTTCTCCAACACCACAGTCCAAAAGCATCAATTCTTCAACGCTCAGCCTTCTTCACAGTCCAACTCTCACATCCATACATGACCACAAGAAAAACCACAGCCTTCACTAGACAGACCTTAGTCGGCAAAGTAGTGTCTCTGCTTTTGAATATGCTATCTAGGTTGGTCATAACTTTCCTTCAAGGAGTAAGCGTCTTTTAATTTCATGGCTGCAGTCAGCATCTGCAGTGATTCTGGAGCCCCAAAAATAAAGTCTGACACTGTTTCCACTGTTTCCCCATCTATTTCCCATGAAGCGATGAGACCAGATGTCCCACTGACACTGTGGAAAGAAAAGGAACTGTGAGAGGAGGCGTTTTGGCAGAACAGACCAGATCTTCGTTTTCTGAATGTTGAGCTTTAAGCCAACTTTTTCACCTTCAACTTCCACTTTCATCAAGAGGCTTTTTATTTCCTCTTCACTTTCTGCCATAAGGGTGGTGTCATCTGCATATCTGAGGTTATTGATATTTCTCCTGGCAATCTTGATTCCAGCCTGTGCTTCTTCCAGCCCAGCGTTTCTCATGATGTACTCTGCATAGAAGTTAAATAAGCAAGGTGACAATATACAGCCTTGACATACTCTTTTTCCTATTTGGAACTAGTCTGTTGTTCCATGTCCAGTTCTAACCATTGCTTCCTGATCTGCATATAGGTTTCTCAAGAGGCAGGCCAGGTGGTCTGGTATTGCCATCTCTTTCAGAATTTTCCACAGTTTATTGTGATCCACACAGTCAAAGGCTTTGGCATAGTCAATAAAGCAGAAATAGATGTTTTTCTGGAACTCTCTTACTTTTTCCATGATCCAGTGGATGTTGGCAATTTGATCTCTGGTTCCTCTGCCTTTTCTCAAACCAGCTTGAACATCAGGAAGGTCACAGTTCATGTATTGCTGAAACCTGGATTGGAGAATTTTGAGCATTACTTTACTACCGTGTGAGGGGAGTGCAATTGTGCGGTAGTTTGAGCATTATTTGGCATTGCCTTTCTTTGGGACTGGAATGAAAACTGACCTTTTCCAGTCCTGTGGCCACTGCTGAGTTTTCCAAATTTGCTGGCATATTGAGTGCAGCACTTTCACAGCATCATCTTTCAGGATTTGAAATAGCTCAACGAGGATTCTATCACCTCCGCTAACTTTGTTTGTAGTGATGCTTTCTAAGGCCCATTTGACTTCACATTCCAGGATGTCTGGCTCTAGGTGAGTGATCACACCATTGTGGTTATCTTGGTCATGAAGATCTTTTTATACAGTTCTTCTGTGTATTCTTGACACCTCTTCTTAATATCTTCTGCTTCTGTTAGGTCCAGACCATTTCTGTCCTTTATCGAGCCCATCTTTGCATGAAATGTTCCCTTGGTGTCTCTAATTTTCTTGAAGAGATCTCTAGTCTTTCCCATTCTGCTGTTTTCCTCTATTTCTTTGCATTGATCACTGAAGAAGGCTTTCTTATCTCTTCTTCCTATTCTTTGGAACTCTGCATTCAGATGCTTTATCTTTCCTTTTCTCCTTTGCTTTTCACTTCTCTTCTTTTCACAGTTATTTGTAAGGCCTCCCCAGACAGCCATTTTGCTTTTGCATTTCTTTCCCATGGGGATGGTCTTGATCCCTGTCTCTTGTACAATGTCATGAACCTCTGTCCATAGTTTATCAGGCACTCTATCTATCAGATTTAAGCCTTTAAATCTATTTGTCACTTCCACTGTATAATCATAAGGGATTTGATTTAGGTCATACCTGAATGGTCTAGTGTTTTCCCTACTTTCTTCAATTTCAGTCTGAATTTGGCAATAAGGAGTTTATGATCTGAGCCACAGTCAGCTCCTGGTCTTGTTTTTGTTGACTGGATAGAGGTTCTCCATCTTTGGCTACAGAGAATATAATCAATCTGATTTTGGTGTTGACCATCTTGTGATGTCCATGTGTAGAGTCTTCTCTTGTGTTGTTGGAAGAGGGTGTTCATGTCTGACTCTTTGCGACCCCATGGACTGAAGCCTGCCAGGCTCCTCTGTCTGTGGGATTCTCCAGACCAGAATCCTGGAGTGGGTTGCCATGCCCTCCTCCAGTGCCTTCCCCAGAGGATCTTCCCGACCCAGGGATTGAACCTGCGACTCAGGTCTCCTGCACTGCAGGCGGGTTCTTTACTGCTGAGCCACTGGGGAAATAACTGTTACAGATTAGGCATATTCTAGTTTGGTTTCCTTCATAGCTCTTAGTTTTCTTTGATGTCAGGTTTTCTATCTGTCTGTTTGTTTGTACATTTCTCCACCTCAAATGTTAAGTCCATGAAGTGGAATTTTATTTATCTGATTCTTGCTATATTCTGGTCATAGAATAAATGTTCATTAAATGAATAAACAAAATAATTGACCAAAGACTGGCTTTGCATTCATCAAGTCTCTGTCAGATAAAAACCTCGCAGTGAGAATCCTAGACTTGGGAGTTAAAAAATCTACACAATGGAGTATTACTCAGCCATTAAAAAGAATACATTTGAATCAGTTCTAAGGAGATGGATGGAACTGGAGCCGATTATACAGAGTGAAGCAAGCCAGAAAGAAAAACACCAATACAGTATACTAACGCATATATATGGAATTTAGAAAGATGGGGATGATGACCCTGTATTCGAGAAAACAAGAGAGACTCAGATCTGTAGAGTGAACTTTTGGACTCTGGGGGAGAGAGAGAGGGAGAGGGTGGGATGAGATGGGAGAATGGCATTGAAATGTGTGAAAAAATAAATAAATAAATAAATTAAAAAAAAATCTATTCTGGGGCTTTTAATTTTCGACTAATCCTCTCACTTCTCTGAGACTAAATTTCTTGACATGAAGAGAGGATGCTAAATTTTACTCTCAAAAGATAGCTTAAAGAATAAGGTAAATTTATGAGAAATGACAGTAAATCAGGGACAATTTTAAACTAATAATAATAGGTGGCACTTGTCTGTGTGTCAAGAGTATTACATACATTAACTGTCATCTTTATTGCTATAGGATGTAGATATTACTGGTTTTCACTTCACAGATAAGGAAACTAAGCCTCATGGAGACTTAAGATAGATCAGCTAAGAAGAAGAGGTAGAATTCAACCTTGGTAGAGTTCCTTGGTTGGGTCCAAGTCACATACTCCTTCTGCTGCTGCTAAGTCACTTCAGTCGTGTCTGACTCTGTGCGACCCCATAGACGGCAGCCTACCAGGCTCCCCTGTCCCTGGGATTCTTCAGGCAAGAACACTGGAGTGGGTTGCCATTTCCTTCTCCAATGCATGAAAGTGAAAGGTGAAAGTGAAGTTGCTCAGTCGTGTCTTACTCTTAGCGATCTCATGGACTGCAGCCTACCAGTCTCCTCTGTCCATGGGATTTTCCAGGCAAGAGTACTGGAGTGGGGTGCCACTGCCTTCTCTGACTATAATAATAATAATTGCATTTGATAACTCGTGCAGATAAATGCTACCACTGTAATAGAAGAATGTTATGATTCTTCTCTCTTTGCTTCTTTTCTGAAAAACTCAGATTTCCAAAACTTAGGATGCTCTAGTCAAATTCCTGAGCTTCTCCTTGGATCACTCTCTTTGGGTCCCTCTCTTTTAGTGCGTTGGAACTCAGACTGTACATTCTAGAAAGAAAAGAAGTGCAAGAACCATACTGTTTCTAAATCCCTAGGTCCTACCAATTAAATACAAACTTATTTCTCTCACTGACGCTGCCCTGGTTGTGGTCCTAAAACCTCTCCCCTGAACCTTTGCTGTTCCCTCTTTTTAAAAATATTTTTTATGTGGACTATTTTTAAAGTCTTTACTGAATTTGTTACAATATTGCTTTTATTTTATGTTTTGTTTTTTTGGCCACAAGGATCTTACCTCCCTGACCAGGGATCGACCCTGCAACCCCTGCACTGGAAGGTGAAGTCCTAACCACAGGACCACTAGGGAAATCCCTCCTGTTCCCTCTTAATGAGTCATTTTGCCTCTTGTCTCACCTCTCCCACCTGTCATCTACACCATATCAAAATGACCCGTAACTCTGACCTTACCGTGTCACTCCCTCTTTCCTATCATTTACAAAGAAGTTCAAGAAACCTAGCATAATAAACACAACACTAAAAAAGCAGGTCTCTTGTCTTTGTTGTCAACCCCGTGCTACTCATTCCCTGCCTGGCAACGTCTGACTGACAGCTTACCACCCCCCTGTCTCAGGGCTATTTCCCTTTCCGGTGTGTTGAATCCCCACCAACTCTACTCATACTTCCCTTCCAGCCACCAGGACTCGGCTTAGGCATTGCCTCACCCAGGAAGCTCTCCTCAGTTCCACAGATGAATTGGGTGTCCCTCTCCTGCTCCTAACACCCCTGCTTGTCTATTTCATCACCAGAAGGTGAGCCCCAGGAGAGCAAAGGAATCCTGTCATTGTTATCCATGAAATGAGAGAGAATGGAACCTACACTTAGTAGGATTGTTACAAGGGTGAAATGACCCAGCACACATAAAATGATTAGAACAGTGTATACAGAGACAGTCCTCGTGGGAAGCACTCATTGAGTGCTTGGTATCGTCTTAAATTTTCAGAAACCTGTACCACAGCTGGCCCAGAGGAGACACTAAAGTAAATATCTGCTGACTTTCAGGCACCAAATTGTCTACACTGTCAATGTAAACAGTTTTATAATGAATTCTCAGCATCTGCACTGTGTGTCCTTAAACTCAGAAAACTTGACATTAAAAAAATGTATCCATTTCAATTAAAAAAAACAGGATTCTTTGGAGGAATAGCTGATTTCTGTCTGGGGCAGGCAATGTACAAGACAAGCCTGAAGTTCTCACAGTGCTAGAACATAAAGAAGTACTCAAACAAGACAAAGGAAAGCACACACAATGATGAGGTATCAAAGGGATGTAAGAGCTTTCACTGGTGCAAACCACAAAGTTTAATCAACAAAAATAAATAAGGGTGTTAGATTTTGAGACAAAATATGGAATATCTGTGAGTCCTTACATAGAAGATTGAATATGTAAATAAATGGGAGAGAATAGAGAAATCTCTTCTGCGGAAGAATTCAAACGATTTCTGTGACTACTTTGCCCTCAAAGAGGTGGAGCAAAACTCCATACTCCTTAAGTCTGGGGTGGGCATGGTGATTTCCTTCCGCAGAGTACAATATGGGAAGGGAGCAAACAGGAGTGAGTTCACAGTGGAGCAGTCAAGCAAAAGCCATCTCAGCCAGGTGATCATGGCCAACGGTAACTAGGATAAGTCTTGATAGTATTCTCTTCTGATGGGATGGGATGAAAATGGTATGTCACTTTGACACCTTTGTGGTCTTTCTCCTCAAAGTCTATATGGACTGCAGCCTGCCAGGCTCCTCTGTCCATGGAACTCTCCAGTCAAGAATACTGGGGTGTGTTGCCATTCCCTTATCCAGAGGATCTTCTCAACACAGGGATTGAACCTGGGTCTCCTGCATGGCAGTGGATTCTTTACTGTCTGAGCCAGCAGGGAAGCACTCAAAATCTATAATACAAGTTTAATTCTGAAAAAAAGACAAACCTTAATTGAGGGACTGAAGAACATCCTCAAAAATACCTGACCAGTATTCCTCAAAACTGCTAAAACCATTAAAACCATAGAAAGTCTGATAAAACTGTCAGTTAAGAGAACCCTAAAGAGACCTGAGGACCAAATGTTACATAGTATCCTGGACAGGATTCTGTAAAAGAAAAAGGACATTGGGTAAAAACTAGGGATATCTGACTAAAGTATAGACTTTGTTAATGATGATGTATTAATTGGTTCATTGATCATGACAAATGTACCAAAGTAGCATAAGATGTTGATGGTAGAACAAACTGGCTATGGGTTATTTGGGAATTCTCTGTACAATATTTTGTAAATATAAAACTATCCTAAAATAAGTTTACTTTTTTTAGAAGTGTCTATTACATTCCAGGCACTCTGCAAGGTGTATTTCACTTGTTGTTTAGTTGCTAATTCGAGTCCAACTCTTGTGAGCCCGTGGACTATAGTCCACCAGGCTCCTCTGTCAATGGGATTTCCCATTGGAGTAGGTTGTCATTCCCTTCTCCAGGGGATCTTCCTGGACCCAGGGATTGAACCCAAGTCTCCTGCTCGGCAAGCAGGGAGCCACCAGGAAAGCCACCAGGAAAGTCCTATTTCACTCATTGGTGGTGGTTTAGTAAGCCATGTCCGACTCTTGTGACTTGGAGTACATGTAGCCCACCAGGCTCCTCTGTCCATGGGATATCCCAGGCAAGAATACTGGAGTGGGTCCTTCTCCAGGGGATCTTCCCAACCCAGGGATTGAACCCGAGTCTCCTGCATTATAGGAAGACTCTTTATCTCTGAGCCACTACTCATTGGCGAAATTAATTCTTACAGCAACAGATGAGAATATTGAGTCTCAAAGAAACTAAGAGATCTACCTGAGATCACACAACTAATAAATCTCAGAACCAGGACTCATGCCTGAGAGTATCTGCCTCTAAACCTCATGACCATTTGACGACACTGTATGGAGACTCTTGGACAGGAAGGATTCTCCCTGAGGAGTTCACATGGCCAGAGAAGCCAGAGGTGTCACAGGCAACATGGGATTAAAGAGTAAGTGACTGGCACAGCCTAGGTGTTCAAAACTTTTGAATTTCCTTCCAGAATTAGTGCACTTCCAGGTTTCTTGACCAACTAACATTTTGTATTTCAAAGATTTTGCTTTAGAAATGACAACTTAATTTGGTAAATGAATTTCCTCATCCACTCTAAGAAAAAAGTTTTAAACATTTCATCTTCCACTCTAAGCCTTTCACTGTATTTGGGACTTGGTAACTTTTGCTTAGGGGAAGCCCTTCTCAATGTGCCAGAATTCTTCTGAGTCTAGCAGGGCTGCTGAAATGGTTTGATTTTGCATTGTACTGTTAAGAAATAAAATAAGGGGGGAAATGGAAGAAACTGGGAAAGTTTTATATCAATATCCAACTTCATTTATACTATTTCTATTGGAGCATTGATCAGTCATTTTTAAGTCTTTAAAACTGAATCTTGAAAAAGAAATTAGTTTCTAATAAGTTTTGATTTTTCTTTCCTGGTGGACTCACACTGTTTTACCATCAGGGCTATTTTTTGTCCCTCTTTCAGGGCTTCTGGCATAAGTTTTACCACATGGGGTGAAGCAAACAAAACTAGTTTCTATACATACATACGACTCTTTTTTTTTTCAAGAATATATTTATTGAATCAGTATATGACTCTTTCTCTTCCCGTGAGTGTGTATGTATGTATGTGTGTACAGAGAGAAAGAATAACAACATCCAACTGATATACCACGTTGAGTCCAATCAATGGCCTTATATTCAACCTCAAGGGAAGGGAACCCCTGCCCACGCTGATCTCATCCCCACTGACCTCCTCCTGGAATTCCTGCCTTTTAAACTACTTATTCTGCTGGTTCTCTTGCATTTCAAACTAACAGGCTCCTCACTTTCCCCTCTTGTCTATCCTGGTTCTCCCAGTTTCTATAAATTGCACCAATGTCACCACAGTTATCCAGGTGGGAAGCTGAGAGTGGTCTTGGACTCTTTCCATGGGCACACTCCATGTCTCTATTCAACTGCAAACTCCTTCCTCTCCTCTCTGGTCCTGTTGCATCTATTGACCCAGGTCCTCATTATTTCTCACCTGGGTCTTTTCAATGATCTCCAAATTAGTCTCCTCACCTCCAGGCTCTCCAATCCACATCCTATCTTCCTTCCATCCTCCCACTGTTTTAATTTCCCGAAAGTGCAACTCTAAGCCTGTAACCCCACTGCTAAAAAAGTTAAATGGCTCCCCACTGCCTCCAGGGTAAATGCCAAAATCTTTATCTTGGCATTCGAGGCCCTTCCCCATCTGGCCCTAAACAACCTTTCCAGACTTATCTCCTATTACTGCCCTACATGAATTTTCTATTCCAGCCAAATAGACCCACTAATTACTGCATGCCTGTGCTGTCTCTGATTATGGGACTCTCTGCTCAAGTGAACTTTGCTATCTGGATAGGCTTATTCATTCCTCTCTGTTTGTCATTAAAGGTTATAAACCACCTAACCCACAGCATTATTTCTGGCTACCCAACCCCACCTAATTACCTGTCCCATTAATTTCGCCTTTTCTGTTTATCATTTTAGTGCATGTTCTGTTTGTACCTCAACTCTGAACCTCTCAAGGGTAGTAATGTGATGCTGCAGACACTTCGAGTGAGCTGGCTATCTATCAGCCTTGCCTTGAAAGGCATGAGGGCCTGAGCTATAAGCTAAATCTGGCAGCTGTCCTCACAGTGTACTCAGCACTGTCCTTTCCCTCTGCCCAGCAGGGCTCTGCAGCAACCAAGTCCTTTTTCCTTCTGTCAGCTCTCCTCCAGGAAGCTTCATGGTCTCATTTGTAAACAGGCTTCCACATCTACAAGTGCCCTTATCCATTGGTTTCCAAAAGGTGCTCTGAAATATCTGAATTCCATTGCGAGACTCTTAAGTCATCTTGAATGGGAGAGGTTTTCATCCCTTTCCTGCCTCCTTCCCTCTGCTGACACCCTACCACAACACACACACACACAGTCTTGAGCCTGATTTCAGTGAACTTCTGTCACAATGATTCAAAAACATAAAGCCTAAGAATCCTCTGAAAAGTAAAAGTCGCTTAGCCGTGTCCAACTGTTTGCAACCCCATGGACTATACAGTCCATGGAATTCTCTAGGCCAGAATACTGGAGGGTGTGGCCTTTCCCTTCTCCAGGGGATCTTCCCAACCCAGGGATCGAACGCAGGTCTCCCACATTGCAGGCGGATTCTTTACCAACTGAGCCACCAGGGAAGCCCCAAAGAACTTGTTAAATATTTAGCCTATGTCCTACCACTAGATATTAAGTAGGTCTGGATTGTGACCCAAGAACACATGTTCTTTTTGTTTTTTTCCTGCCATGCTGGGCAGAATTCCAGTTCCCTGATCAGGGATTGAACCCTAAGCCTGAGCAGTGAAAGCATCAAGTCCCAACCAGTGGACTTCCAGGGAATTCCCAAGAACACATATTTTTAATGAGCTCCCTGGCTGATTCTACTGATGGTCTAAGAACCACACTTTGAAAATCACTGTTAAATATTCTGGCCCTTCATTTCTGCCCCTCTTCCATCCTTTGGGTCAATCGGGACCATTTTCTATTTCTGAAACTTTCCTGAAACATTCCAACCATCGTGCCCTTTGCTCCAAGTTTGCTTCAGAGCAATGACTTTCTTTCTGACCCCATCCCTAAAAACCCTATCCTATCCCACAGGAATGCATGGCTCACAAGGATAGGGCTGTTTATCCATGTTGTTCACTGTTGTATCCTCAGCACCTAGAATAGTGCCTGGCACATAGGAGATGCTAAAAAATCTTTGTGGAAAGAAGGAATGAATCTTTTAAGAGAAAATTCAAGGGTCACTGCTTCCTTAATTCTTGATCACACACACAAAAATTGATTACACGTTCTCAATCTGAGCACCTTTCCCTTTGCACTTGATCCTATGGGTTGGCAAACTCTTTTCTATAAAAGATCAGATAAATATTATAGACTTTTGGGGACATACAGATACTACTGCAACCACTCAGCTCTGCAGGTGTAGTGCAGAAGCAGTCAAAAACAATATGGAAAAAAATGGGTATGGTTGTATGCCAATAAAACTTTATTGTAAAAAAACAGGCAGATGGTGAACTGGATTTGACCTATGGACTGTATTGTGATGACTGATGCTCTATTCATTTGTGTACAAAATTCCTCTCTTTGGCTAGATTCCTAGATTATAAGTTCCTTGAGACAAAGATGGAATCGTATTGGGAAATAAATGTGTGTGTGTGTGTGTGTGTGTGTGCGCGCACGCTGTGCATGTGTGTCTGTGCAGATATATGTTCACACACATATATACATTTATATATGTAGGCATACATACAAAGCACATAGGAAGTGATTGTGAACATGTTATTTAAGTTTGATCCTCAGTTTCTCATCACTGAGACCTCATTCTAGGATACTAGAGATGAACTGCCTGACATAGTACTTAACGACACATGCTCAATAAGTCTTACTGTCCTCTTCATTTTCCTTAAACCGTACCACCATCTCCTATACAATGCACTCAGCAAAACATGTATTGTGGGCCTACAATGTCAAAGGACAATGCTTGGAACTCAGTGTGATTCTGAGGTTGAAGGTGAAGAGTCCTGAGTGAGTAGAATCCATTCTAGATCAGGAGTCAGAGTGTGGTGTAGTCCCAACTCTATCCACCCGTTCCCTGGTATACTGACTTTCCCATTCTTGGAGACGGCCATTCCATACCTTTTCAATCTCCTCCATTTCCAGAGTCCCCACTCACACCCAGACCCTTTTAGCTGATGCCCTCGCCTCATACTTCACTGCAGAGACGTTGCCACGGCCTCCTGTCACTGCTGCACCGCGATGCTGCAACCCCCCAACTCTGCACCTATGCTCTGTGCCCTTCCTCCTGTTCTCGTGGTGTAGTGTCCCTACAGCTATCAAAGCCAGGACCCTCACCCACCTCTGAGTCCCCTCCCTTCTCCTTTTCCAAGGACTTTGGTCTTTTATACATAATCTTTCATTGAATCATAAATCACCCACCAAACATACTGTCACATCTCCCATTTAAAAGCAGAAACAATAAACAAAACCTCTCCTGAACCCCATGCCTGACTGCTGGGTATTGCTTCATGTCATTGCAACTTTTACTACCAAATCACTCCAATAACTTGTCTAGTATTATTGTTTTCATCATGTCACTTCCGTTACTCTTCTCATTTTTCAGAAAATAAAAGCAAACCAAGAATAGAAATATAAAAAGACAAAGAAACATTCATTTATACAGCTTCATAACTCATAATGATGATACTTTGTCTTTTTAATTTAGACTTTTAAACTTACAACATAAGCTGTGAAGACACAGGTGAAGTTCCCTTTCTCATTCATATTTCTAGTCCAGGCCAAGTTGGTCTCTACCTTCACCAACCCCAAGGCCACCAGAAGCCTCCATGTTGCCCAGTCCAATGGACACCTCTCTCTCCTCATTTTCCCTGTGGGTGTGACTCTAGAACCAACCGCTGCCTGCATGCATTGGCTCCTCTCTTCACTCACGGTTTCAGTATTCTGGTTTCCTTCCTACTTCACTGGCCTCTCTTTCTTCATCTCCTTGGCTGGTTCCTCCTCTTCCTCTCCCGAATCCTGGGACTCTTGTGTCTTCTATGTCTACATATCCACCCTGAGTGAGCTCACCATGGCTGTAAGTACCATCTAAATGCTAATGACTCCCAAGTTTCTACTTCTAGCACAAAATAATGTCCTGAGCCTTAAATATTCTCAAGTTTTCTACTAGATATGTTAAATTTCATATGTCTTCAGTGAAGCTCTTCATAGTCATCCTTGCCAGTTGTTCTCCAGCTCTTTCACATCAAGTAAATGGCACCTTCTTCCTTAAGCAAAACCCCCTTGGAGTCATGCTTGATTTCTCCCTTTTTCCACACCCTCTCTGCCCTAATCAAATCTATAACCAAACTATATTGGTTGAACTTCCCAAATCTATCTCCACTTCAACTTCACTAACCAGTCTATTAATAATTCGATTGGTTGTAACAATCTTTAGACCTAATCTTATCCTCTTGCATCATTAACCCCACATTCTACTAGTTCATTACCCACTGTCCAGCAATCTTGCTCTCCTTTCTCTCTTAAAAGCAAAATAAAAGCCACGGATGACTGCAATACTCCCTAACTGGTTTTCTGCATAACTCTACTACCCTACAACCTATGTTCCACTTGTCAGCCAGAAGGCCCACCGATTAATATAAATCTGATTGTGTCCCTTCCATGCTGGAAACACTTACCATTGCTTGCCATGAGTAAAAACAAAAACAAAAGCAGAATAAAAGCTTCCCTGGCCCCAGCAAATGCCACTCTTCCAGCCCATGATGTTTCACCCATAAAGATCTTCTTATCTTTGATTAAAATCAGAAAGCTCCCCCACCACCTCTGGACCATGGCATTTGCTGTTTCCTCTGCCTGAAATGCTCTGCATCAGCTCTTTCCATTGCTTCCCCCTTCTATCCTTCAGGGGTCAACATAACTGCCCCTTCTTCAGAGAGCCCTCTCATGACCACCTTGGCTAAAATAATATCGCAACATGCAAGTGCTCTATTTGCTATTCCTCTGCTTAGTTCCTTCACAGACATGATCACAACAAGCTATCCATTGTTTATTAATTGTCTTGATTTTTCTTTCTAGTTTATGGTCTATCTTCCATTGAGGAATGTAACTTCCATGAGGGAAAGACTTTGCCATAATGCTTGTATGTTTCTAAAACTGAGTCCAATGCCTAGCACGTGGTAGCAGGCATTGCTATTTATTACTTTTTAAAATGAACTAATGACGTACTCTTATCTCCAGACCTCTACCCAACCTCTTGCAATGTCTCTTCATTTGGCAAAGCAAACTTTATCATCCAGAAGCATCCTGAAAAGCATTCCTCTGTGTTTCTAGTCCTGCAGGAGGTGGTCATTCCTCTTTCTGACCTTCATGCCTACTGTCCCTACCTCTATCACGGCACTAGTAATAATTACAATCAGTGCTGTGTATTGAGCATCGGTCTATTCCTCACACAGAGCCAAGTGTTTTAAAACTATTGCCAACCTATACAAACACACTAGGAGATAGAAATTATGCTCTCCATTGTATAGATGATGCAACTGAGTCCAGAGAACTCAAGCAACTTGTCCAAGGCCACAAACTAAGGAGTTCAAGCCTAAATCTTTAATTTCAAAGGTCATATTCTTCAGCACCAAGCTATGCTGCTGCTGCTGCTGCTAAGTCGCTTCAGTCGTGTCTGACTCTGTGCGACCCCATAGATGACAGCCCACCAGGCTCCCCCATCCCTGGGATTCTCCAGGCAAGAGTACTGGAGTGGGTTGCCATTTCTTTCTCCGTTGTATGAAGGTGAAAAGTCAAAGTGAAGTTGCTCAGTCGTGTCCAACTCTTAGCGACCACATGGACTGCAGCCTACCAGGCTCCTCCGTCCATGGGATTTTCCAGGCAAGAGTACTGGAATGGGGTGCCATTGCCTTCTCCAGCACCAAGCTATAGCTTATATATATATATATATATATATATACACATTTAAATTGAGGTGTTTGGGGGCCTTCCCAGGTGTCCCTAGTAGTAAAGAGCCCACCTGCCAATGCAGGAGACAGACATGAGTTCAACCCCTGGGTCAGGAAGACCCCCTAGAGTAGGACATGGCAACCCACTCGAGTATTCTTGCCTGGAGAATCCCCACAGATAGAAGAGCCTGGCGGGCTACAGTCCTTAGTGTTGCAAAGAGTCAGACATGACTGAAGCAGCTTAGCACACATGCACACATATAGTTGCTTTACAAAGTTGTGTTGGTTTCTGCTGAACAATGAAGTGAATCAGCTGTATGTATTCATGTATCCCCTCCCTCTTAAGCCCCCCTCCCACCTCCCCACCCATCCTACCCACGTAGGTCACCACAGGGGACTGAACTAAGCTCNNNACTGAACTAAGCTCCCTGCACTCTGCAGCAGGTTCCCACTAGCTATTTGTTCTATATGTGGTAGTGTATACATGTCAATCCCAATCTCCCAATTCATCCTACCTCCCTTCCCACCCCTCATGCCCATCCGTGTCTCTATTCCTGCCCTGCAAATAGGTTCATCTGTACGATTTTTCTAAATTTCACATATATGTATTAAAAACATAATGAAATATTACTCACCCATAAAAAGGAATGAAACTGGGTCATTTGTAGAGATGTTGATGGACCCAGAATCTCTCATACAGAATGAATGTCAGAAACAGAGAAACCAACATTGCATATTAACACATATAGCTTATATCTTATTACACTATAACTTCTTACACAGCTGCCTCTCGCAGCCTTCCTAGGGCAGGGTTTTTCTGCAGTTCTGAACATCCCCAGAACCCACTAGGAATAGAACTGGTGTTTAAGAAACATTTGTGGAAAAAAATAAATCTGTCATCCACAAGTTTATCCCAACACTTCCTGAACCTAATAATACATATTAACAGCCAAGAAGGAAAAGAGCAAAAGAAATTGAGTTGGATGCTTCCAAGAAGGAGGTACACGAAATAGCTAAGAGCACAAAGTGTGTGGAATCTCAGACTGGATGTTTTTCATACCAAAGACAATACCAAGGTCACTGCCAAAGAAGACAGACATTATGTAATTAGGGACACAGTGCCAGCAATCACTCCAGAAGCTATTGCTAACTGAAACATGCCGGTGTTTGCTCATGTCCCTGCTCACACAAACAAAAGGCCTACATCTTGGAAAGTGTCTTTCTTTGTTTGTTTGTAACAGCTCAAGGCAGTATTTGCTTGGCAGCCAGTGGCACAATCTTGCTGGAAGCACTGCCTGGACCCCAGCTTTCACTGTGGACTGTTGGAAGCAAATGAGGAAGTAAATGAGATGCCCGGTTTGTGCCTGGGTATCATGTTTGGACAGCATCATGAGACAATGGAGCCTGCATGTTTCTGCCTCTTGGGGTACCACCCATCTTTGTGGTTGGCAAAATAGGCACTCTCTCTGGGGACAGCTTGGGAACACCCACAAAGACAGGACAGACCAGGGCTGCATCTCCCATTTCTATGCCAGGCTTGTTAGACTTTCTCATTTGTTCCCAACAGCAACATGGGATTCCCATTGTGCAGATGAGAAAAACTAAAGCTCAAAGCATTCATGACCTATCAAGATGATACAACCAGTGGCTGAGATCATGTGTAAGGGCTGGTTTGTCTGACTATAAAGTCTGGGCTCATTCTTCCATCCTGTTATCAGTGAAGCTCTCACTTCCCTCCTGCCATCCTGGTGGACTTTTTGTTCCTCAACCCTCCCCTAGCTCTGCTCCAGAAGCTTCATACTTGCTCTTACTTATGCCTGATTATCTCTCCCTCAGATCCCATACATGCCACTCCATTCTTACCTTTATGTCCTAACACAACATCACTTTCTCAGTGAGACCCTCTGCGTCTGTCACTCCCCATCTTCTTCCTTTCTTGGCTTTTCTCCATCAAACTTATTACAGTCTGACCTATTATAGTCTACGTTTGCTTTTGTTGTTGTTTGTGTTTGTCTTTCCCTGAAACTAGAATGTAACCCCCATGGAATCAGTGAAACTGTCTTCTGTTCACTGATGGATAGTTAGAGCCTAAAAGAGTGTCTGATGCATAGCTAGCATTCATTAAATGTGCACTGACTAAAGGAATAATTTGAACTTCCAAACACTTTGGACATAAGCAGACCAAGTACATCAGTATGAAGTTTATGTTTCTGGGAGGAAGTTTCGGAGACAGTAAAAGATCAAAGAGCTGGCAGTATTGCATAGTACAGAGAAGAGTATGCTAGAGCCAGACTGTCTGAGCTCAAATGCTAGTCTCATCTCTACTAGTCTGTCACCTTGGATAAGGAACTAGACTCTCCATGCCTCAGTTTCCTCATTTGTAAAATAGGTATGATAAAAATATTTCTTATGTAGGGGTTTTTAAGATCAAATGATTATGTATAAAGCATTTAAGACAGAGCCTACCACATTGTAACATACATAATTTTTAACTTTTATTATCATCTAGTTAACTATCAGTTGCCTTGAAGTATCATGATATAAAATTTTCCCATGAAAGGATGTAAACCAAGGTTTATCTCTCTTCAGGCACAAGAAAATCACCCAACCATATTGAGATTATTGTGAGAATGAAAAGAAAAGCACAAACCAAAATAAAGCAGAAAACAACCAAAACCAAACAAAAAACCTTGGTTTTCTTATCAGCTCTGGGTTAAAATCAAACCCTGTAGCAAGATGTTCAGACATCTAGACATTGGGCTTCCCTAATGGCTTAGCGGTAAAGAATCTGCTGGCAATGCAGAAAACCTGGGTGCAATCCCCTGGAGGAGGGAATGGCAACCCATGCCAGAATTCTTGCCTGGAGAATTTCACAGACAGAGGAGCCTGGAGGGCTACAGTCCATAGGGTCGCAAAGAGTTGGACACAACTGAGCTACTAAAACTTCAACACTTTAGACACTGGTTTTCAGAGGCAATTTAGATTTTCCCTGAAATAGTCAAAGAAATATTAGCACAATGATATTGGAATAATTTGACTGATTTAGGGAGAAAGTGAGGCTTGTAAGCTCATGACCACCACAGTGATCCCCTTCATTTCCTGGGAACCAAGGACATGGCTAGTGTTCAAACCTCAAAGCAGTACATAAAATTTGAAGCAAAGTCATGGTACTGGATGGATCTTGGAGGTCACTAGTCTTCTCATTCTTGAAGGCAGGGAGAGCTGGATGATTAACCAGGCTGTTCCTGGGAAGTGACCAGTCCAAGGGTTACCTGAGATAAGCATCTGAATTGAATTATCTGTTACTATTCATTCACTCCTTTGCTCTTTTCTTCAACAAATATGCATGGGTCACCTTTATCATACCAGGTCCTGAGCAAAGTACTGGGGTCACAGAGGTCATAAGAAGGACATAATCCCTGTCCTCATGGGATTTACAATCTAACAGGCTCTTGTGCTAACTGAAATGATGGGATGGGATTTTCTTGTACTCAGTTTTCTAGGAGGAAATGTAATTCTCTCTCTCTCTCTTTCTTTCTGTCCCTGCCTTTCATCTTGTCATCCATCTATCCATGGAAGACTTGCTCAGCACAACATGCCATGTCCTGCTGCTAGGTGCAAAGGATTATAGTTGACTGTATAAGTTATTTCATTAGTATGTTGTCTGAGGACTTCCCTGGGGGCCCAGTGGTTAAGAATTCACTTTGCAATGCAAGGGACACAGGTTCCATTCCTGGTGGGGGATCTGAGATCCTATATGCCATGGGACAAAAAGCCTGCTCACCACAACTAGAGAGTCCATGCACCTCAATGAAAGATCCCATGTGCCACAACTAAGACCTGGCAGAGTCAAATAAAATATATAAATAAATATTAAAACATGAAGTCTGTCTTGCTCCACAAACAACATAAGATGGAGAGAATTCGCACAAATAGATCAATGCATTAAAGTTTTACAGTTCACACAGCTGTGAGGCTTTGGGGTGGAACACATGGAAGAGGACCATTACAAATCTTTTTAAAATTAATTTATTTTTTAATTGAAAGATAATTGCTTTACAGAATTGTGTTTGTTTCTGCCAAACAACAACATGAATATGTACCCTCCCTCTTGAACCTTGAAGGGGACCATTTTAAGATAAAGCAGGGCTTCAGGCCAACACTGGAGACTGGGTATCAGGACCAACAAAGAAAACTTATCATCACATATGGTGTGAGGTTAGACTTCCCCAGATGAGAATTTAAGATGTACACATTAATACCAAAGAGTCTAAAGAAAAACTATATAGGATATGACAAGAAAGGAGAGGAAAAGGTTATACCAGCAATATTAATGAGACATAAGTCTTTCTTGAACCTCCAAATTCGTAAATACAGAAAGGCGTATTCACACTCAGCAAGCTAACTCCTGTTTCGACTTTCTCTAAAACTTGATCTCTCACTAGATGGTCCTTTAATCACTAATGACAGCTACTGCTTCTACAATGACAAGTAGAGAACAGTAAAGCCATACTCCTCTGATCTTGTCATCTGATTGCTCAAAAACTTCTAAAGACTGCCAGTCTCCTACAGAATGGAGTTCAAACTCTTTGGCATAATTCTCCAAGTCCCTCAAGAAGGCTTCAGTCTTTTTTTTTTTTGGTCTTTCTCCCGCTGCTCTTTTCATGCAGCTAATAAAGTACCACATTGGACTGTTTGGGCTGCTGTAACTGCCAGCTTCTATTTCTGCACATTTGATTCTTTGCTCACGGAGTCATTTTCATCAGAACACTTTTCCCAACACCTCATCCTATTGATATGCTAACCCCAGTTGGAGTCGATCTCAAATGCTACTCACTTATCTATTCATCCATCTATTCAAAAAGTGTTTATTGAGAACTCTACTAAGTATCAATCCTTGGTAATAGCAAGATGAATGAGATGTGATTTCCTGCTTAAGGAATTTGCAGCCTTAGTCAAAAGTGGAGGAGAGGAGGAAGCAAATACAAGTTTGGTTAATTATTTCTCTGATTTCTCCAGGTTGTCAAAATAAATCTTTGCTTCCAAAGTCCCTGGCACAGGGACAGACATACAGTAAGTGCCATTTACTTATTGTCTTGTTTACTTTTTACATTTACTTATTTGTGTAATTATTTTGCTGTATTTCTGTATCTCTATTACCACACTTAGCATTTACTTACTTACTTGTTTGCTTAATTATCTTATTTATTTGTATCTCTATTACTATACCATTATTTTCTTTTGCCCAGTTCCTGTAGCAGAAGGCAGAGGTCTTGACTTAACTGCTTCTGATGCTTCTGCTCACAGTGTCTTCCACACAGGAGGTATCCTAAGTGTCCGTGGAATATAAGTAAATTGAAACAGGGAAAAGAAAGGCCAAAGGTGAGGGAAAGGAGAGCCAAAGGCCCCGAGAGGCCAAAGTTATCCATTAATTTCAGTTAGAGCATTTTAAACCCTACAATTTCCTCCAGGTTACTAAAGCAAATTTATGTGAGCAAATAAGCTTTCATATTTGCATTTCTTTGAACCCTAATTTGACATGCAAATAAGCCACTAACTAGAGCTGGGCTTCAACTGTCAGTGTTTAAACAGAAATCCCTTAGCTATGGAGATCGAGATCTGTACTTAGAAACAAACCAGCATCAGCCAGCCTGGGTAACAATGAGAGAAGGATATGTTTTCTTCTCTGAAGTTTCCTGTCTACCTCTTCCAGGATCTCTTTCCCCGAAGAACAAACTCTCAGAGCTGACATCAATATGTTGGCCTTACAGGCCATTTAGCCCTGCTCTCCCAGCCCTCAGATGGCTCTCCTCTGCCAGTGGTATCCAGGTTCTAGGCACACACCATCAGCAACAGGGAACTCATAACCTCTTAAAAGTGCTCTCACTGTCCACAAAGACATGCTCATCTTGAATGCAAAAAATTAATTTCTTTGAGTGCCATTTCTTCCAGAGCCAAACAGATTCCTCTCTTCCATAAAACAGCAGACCAGACATTTGAACATAGCAATCTGATATATCATAAACATAATAGTAGTCATCATGGTTGCCACCAGCAATTCACTTGTACTGATTCTCCACTATGTCACTCTATTCTCTTACATTGTCATTCCTCTTCACTTGACTCTGCTGAGCCCATGTCCCACTCCACGACTTTTGCACCCCACTCCCTTCTGAATGACTAGCTTTTGATCTTATCATGCAGGACTCAATTCTAATGTCCCCTCTTCAGAGATGCCATGACTGGCATCAAACTCTCCTTAAGCCAACTTCCCCTTTAGGCCATCTTTACTGCATTAGCCTATATTTTAAAAACAGAACTCACAACCCTCTGATACTGCCTGGTGTAATAAAGAGTCCAACTCCATTTTTTCACATAGGCTGACAACTTTTAAGCCTCACTCCTCCCACTTCTGTCCCACTTCTAGGCAAGCTGATGAGAAGGCCTGGGTGTGCCCTCCTTTGGTTGGTCAGAGTTTCAAATCATGTAAACCTCTACCTGTATGCAGAAATCCTCATCCCATGCCTATTCCCTGAGTGCATGCATGTTAAGTTGCTTTAGTCAGGTCTGACTATTTGTGACCCAACAGACTATAGCCCACCAGGCTCCTTTGTTCATGGGATTTTCCAGGCAAGAACACTGGAGTGGGTTACCATTTCCTTCTCCAGGGGATCGAAGGATCCCAAGGACTGAACCCACATCTCTATGTCTCCTGCATTGGCAGGCAGGTTCTTTACCACGAGCGCCACCTGGGAAGCCTACTCCCTACCCACTATGAAAACTGCAAACCAATCTCATTTTCTGAAACCATTTCAGACCATCCTCAGACATTGATCTAATCTCCCCAGAAAGTCTTATTACATGAATAATAAATCATTTCATACCTTGTTGGTATACATGTAGCATCATCAGTTTCAACATCAGAACAAACTTTTGGGTAGGAATCCATTCTGTTTCTGAATAAGGGCTAATGTCTAGTTTATTGATTTGTTAGTTGTTCATCTCTCTGGTATCTTTCTCTCTTACTGTAATGAAAGCTATAGTTTTCTACCATCTCTGCTGGGCACAGAGAGGTGTCTGTCTGAAGTAAATATACACTGAATGAACAAATGACTGTGGAGACATCTCTCCAGAGCAGCTCCAGTTCATCCTAGGCTGCATGGAAAATTTAAAGGTCTGATTATCAGAAAATTATTTTTTGATTGTGGGACAAGATGGCAGAGTAGGACCTTGAACTCACCTCCTCACATGAGAACAACAAAATCACAACTACTTTCTGAACAACCATTGATAAAAGAGACTGCAGCTGGTGCTGCTGCTAAGTTGCTTCAGTTGTGTCCGACTGTTCACAACCCCATGGACTGCAGCCTACCAGGCTCCTCCATCCATGGGATTTCCCAGGCAAGAGTACTGGAGTGGGTTACCATTGCCTTCTCTGGATAAAGAGACTGGAACTTAACAAAAAAGATATTCTACATCCAAAGACAACCACAACAAAATGGTAGGCATGGTGCACTTGCAGTATAATCAGATTGCCTACGTGCCAGGTGGGCGACCCAGAAACTGAATAATTTATTGCAGAAGGAATGACTCTGACATTCCTATACTAGTTCTCATTATAACAGTCCAAATAACGACTACTATAATTTTACTTCTACTATTAATAGTTACTGCCAGTGAACTAGCTGCCAGACACTGCTCTTAATGCTTTATTTGGATTACTTCCTTTATTCCTTATATCAACTCTATAAATACTTATCTCCATTTTAGAGATGAGGAAGCAGAGGCACAGGGAAGTTAAGTCATTTTCTCAAGTTCGCATGACAAATAGGGTTTCCCAGATGGCACTAGTGGTAAAGAACCTGCCTGCCAATGCAGGAGACGTAAGAGTCGTGGGTTCTATCCCTGGGCCAGGAAGATCTGCTGGAGGAGGGCATGGCAACCCACTCAAGTATTCTTGCCTGGAGAATCCCATGGACAGAGGAGCTTGATGGGCTACAGTTGATAGGGTTGCAAAGAGTCAGACACGACTGAAGTGACTGAGCACACACATGACAAATGGCAGAGCTGGAACTGGCATGCAAATGCTAGAGCCCCATGCATGCTCCCAAGCATCTTGCTGGACCATCTTCCACTTCTGCTCAGCTGTGGCTCCTCTCCATGTGCTGGACCCATAATCAACGCCTTAAATTCTCCCACAGGCTCCAAGGTGCATATCCTAACCTTCAATTGTGGACAAAGAAACTGTAGCTCAGAGAGTCAGCAGGCTCCCCTAGACAAGGTAGGCTGGTTGTAGATCACCCTGCAACCCCCAGTGAGCTTTAGGGACATGGAATGAGAAGCACAGAAGAACAGACATCTGTGCTGAGAAACAGGTTGGCTAGGAGGCTTGTTTGACTTATAGTAAAGATTTGGGAAAATTGCTTGAGTCCTATATCCTATTGCATGTTAAAAAATAAGGATCCTTCTAATTAACACTTAGGTTTTCAAAGGACTATAATCCCTCGGCACCTCTATTGACCTAAAGGAATTGTTCCTTTTTTTTAAATGTAATTTTTAATTGTAAAAGTTACATATACTCACTGTAGAAAACCAAGAAAACTATGAGAAGACTATAATAACACATAATCCTATCATCCAGTTGTAACTATTTATTAAGGAAAAGTTAATTTAAAGATGTAGTATTGAGAAAGACCAATTCACAAAAGCATGCCATGACTTTAAGTTAAATTCTGATTTTGCTCCTAACTACCTGTATTCAAAAGTTTTGTTTTTTTTTTTTAATCTCATTGAGTATTTGTTTCTTTGTATGAAATCAGTTCAGTTCAGTCTCTCAGTTGTGTCCAACTCTTTGTGACCCCATGGACTGCAGCACACCAGGCCTCCCTGTAGATCACCAACTCCAGGAGTTTACTCTGACTCATGTCCATTGAGTCGATGATGCCATCCAACCATCTCATCTTCTGTCGTCCTCTTCTTCTCCCACCTTCAATCTTTCCCAGCATCAGGGTCTTTTCCAATGAGTCAGTTCTACAAATCAGGTGGCCAAAGTATTGGAATTTCAGCTTCAGTCCTTCCAATGAATATTCAGGACTGATTTCCTTTAGGATGGACTGGTTGGATCTCCTTGCTGTCCAAGGGACTCTCAAGAGTCTTCTCCAAAACCACAGTTTAAAAGCATCAATTCTTCAGCACTCGGTCTTCTTTAGAATCGAACATTCACATCCATACAAGACTACCGGAAAAACCATAGCTTTGACTAGATGGACCTTTGTTGGCAAAGTAATGTCTCTGTTTTTTTAATAATCTGTCTAGGTTGGTCATAACTTTTCTTCCAAGGAGGAAGCCTCTTTTAATTTCATGGCTGCAGTCACAATCTGCAGATTTGGGAGCCCCCAAAAATAAAGTCTGTCACTGTTTCCCCATCTATTTGGCATGTCAAGATGATTTGTGAGTTTGAAAAACAAGTATTGGGTTGGACAAGAAGTTCATTCAGATTTAAAATTTGAATGAACATTTTGGTCAACCCAGTATATATGGAAACAGTTACCATGATGAGTAGGGCATAGTAGGTCCCCCCAAAAGGTTAACCTTATGGTTTTATTTCCTTTCTTCTTAACTCTTAGTCCCACATTTCTTTTAATGAGTAAAGACATATATATGGAATTTAGAAAGATGGTAATGATGACCCTATATGCGAGACAGCAAAAGAGACACAGACTGTTGGACACTGTGGGAGAAGGTGAGGGTGGGATGATTTGAGAGAATAGCACTGAAACATTATATTATCATATGTGAAATAGATCGCCAGTCCAGGTTTGATGCATGAGGCAGGGTGCTCAGGGCTGGTGCACTGGGATGACCCTGAGGGATTGGATGGGGATGGAGGGGGGGGACGGAGGGTCAGGATGGGGAACACATGTACACCCATGGATGATTCATGTGAATGTATGGCAAAAACCACCACAATATTGTAAAGTAATTAGTCTCCAATTTAAAAAAAAAAAAGAGTAAAGACAATACATATGTCCTTTCTCTTGTTCTACACATGTTTACCACTAATCCACCAGCTTCTTATTTTGATATGGTTCATTTCATTTTATAAGTTCATTTTTTTCCAGGAAAATCTGAGGTTATTTTTTAAAAATCTGTTATTCTTAAGAGTTATTAAAATATTAGGAGAAATAAGTGAAAATTATACCAGTTTTTGGTGTTAACTCTCACATGGGAAAGAATAATCAGAATAAGGAAATTACTTCAAGAGTATATCAGATATTGACATACTGCTATCAAATTAAAAGCAAGTAGCATGTTTTCTAAAAACAGATTTAGTTTTTCTCTGTCTGCATATATTGAGGAAACAAGGTCAAAGTAACTATAGCTCATCTTGCTAAGGAGCTCACAATCAAGAGAGAAGAGTAAATGAATAAATTTGGCAAATTTTGGTAATGAATGTTATAATAGGTACTCAGAAAAAGATGCATAAGCAGGCTGGGGATTCAAGAAAAGCTTTCTAGAATAAGCCTTTGTGCTGAGTTTTGTTATATGCATAAGAAACATCTAGCAGGAAAAAAAAAAAAAAAGCAGGGGAGAAGGACGTTCAGGCAGAGAACATGGGGACTATATATGGGAATAAAATGAATTGCTGTTTTCCAGAAACTGGAAGAAACCACAGTCATTCAGTGAGGCTAGAAAGGATAAAAGCAGATAATACATATTGAGTATTAACTATGAGCTCTGCATTCGCAGGGAATTTACTACAGGGATAGTCGGAGACCCAAAAACCAAAGGCCAGAAGCAGAACTAGGACTCAGAAGTGAGCCAGAACCAGAAAATCAAGGTTCTCATTGGGAACAGCTTTTCCTCTGTCTCTCCAGACAAGCTTTCTCAGCTTTACAGATTTACAGAATATACAGTATAGCTACAACAGTCCCTGAATTTTGTATATTCTCAAAATGCAGAGGGAATAGATTAACTGGCTCAGCTTGAGTCAGTCAGCAGTGAAGAGGGTAACAAGGTCAATTTTAGGGAAAACACAGATCTGCTTACAAGCATGCTGATGGGAGCATTGAACAGAAGAGCAATTCCACAAAAGAAGGTAACAGGCAGACAACCCCACTGGGCTCGTCTATGCAGGCAATTGGTGATAACTCTTGAGTCAGGCAGGTATCTTATCACAACGTTTTTTGTCTGGTAAGCTAAACCATATTCATCTCATACTGAAAGTTATAAGCAGGCTCTGAAGGATCTGGAGCGCAGAAATGACATAAGGGTCAAACCTTCATTTTAGAAAATTATTCTGGTAGGTGTTTTCAGGCAGACCTAATGGACCAAATATGGGTGCATTTATCTCCAATCCTTCCCAAAACACTGGCCCAAAATGACAACCACCGTATATACAAATAACAAGCACATATAAAGAGAACAGGAGAGGAGGGATTAGCTGGTACAGGGAATGGCATCATATTTTTGGAAGATGGATTAGAAATGGGCCAACAGTACAGAAGCTGAACCCAGAATGCCTGCAGATGGGACAGCAAAGTGACGATGGCCCATTAACCCCAAAGCACCCTAGAAAAGGCTGGGATTTGGAGGCCTTGAATGAAGCTCCACAGTAAAAGGGGGTCTGATTAAGACTGGTGGCTCAGACAGTAAAGAATCTGTCTGCAATGCTGGAGACCTGGGTTCTGTCCTTGGGTCAGGAAGATCCCCTGGAGAAGGAAATGGCTACCCTCTTCAGAATTCTTCCCTGGAGAATTCCATGGATAGAGGAACCTGGAGGGCTACAGTCCATAGGGTTGCAAAGAGGCGGGAATGAATGAGCAACTAACACTTTGACTTTTTTTCAAGACTGTATGCAGAACAGTTAGACAACCAGAGCTCCTTCACTGCCCTTTGAAGTCAAGTGACTATTACACTCTCACCCTTGTAAGACTTAAAGGTATATTTGGGAAAGCACTTGCACCTATGTTGTATTCAGTCGTGGCCAACTTTTTGTGACCCCATGGACTGTAGCCTGCCAGGCTCCTCTGTCCATGGGATTCTCCAGGCAAAAATACTGGAGTGGGTTGCCGTGGCCTCCTTCAGGGGATCTTCCCAACCCAGGGATTGAACCCAGGTCTCCTGCATTGCAGGCGGATTCTTTACCATCTGAGCCACCAGGGAAGCCCACTTGTACCCTAGAAGTTCTAGACTCGGGGACAGCAGGCATATGAAAGGCAGGGGGAGAAGCTCTACTGGAAGTGGGGACTAAATAATATTTGGGAACTCCACCCCTAACTCCCATTCCCTGTACTTTCTGAGAATACAATTAACTCACTCTGGCTTTTCCCAGGCAAGAGATTTGAGAATATTCTATAGAGAAATGGATTGGTTCCAAAGAAAAAAACAACAGATAGTAATATTTGGGAAGAAGGCGAGAAGTATATAACTTCCAAAGAAAACGCTAGCTTGTAAGAGTGAAGTCTACTTGTTAATAAGCTTCTCTTCTCTCCCCACCCAACCCAACCCACATAGTTTCCAATCAGCTTTTTATTGCCTAGTAATTTCCAGGTGGCTTAGCGACAAAGAATTCACCCGCTAATTCAAGAGACACCAGAGATGCAGGTTCTATCCCTGGGTCAGAATATATCCTGGAGTAGAAAATGGCAACTCACTCTGGTATTCTTGCCTGGGAAATTCTATGGACAGAGGAGCCTGGCTGGCTACAGTCCATGGGGTCAAAAGTGTTGGACAAAACCGAGCAACTGAGCGCAAATACACAATTTTATATATATATATATATATATATATATATGAACCAACAGCCAGTGAGAACTAGACACTGAAGAAAGCCCCCAACAGGAAATTCTTAGTCCATTTAAAACTGAAAACGTTTTCATAAAAGCAAAGATATTTCAGGAAGCATTAGAAAAGAATAAATATAAAAGGATAAGTTTATTATATGCTTGGATGAGAAGATACTACATCTATAGAAAAGGCAGAACCACAGAGCAAGAAAAGTTCTATGACATGAAAAAGTATAATCTCTGAAATTTGAAAAATTATCATTAAAAATTTAAAGGTCATGTTTAGGAACTATCACAGGGGAATATAAACAGAACAAAGGGACGGTAATAGGAGAGAGAAGGTTAAAAATTAGAAAATAAAGGAGGGAAAAAAAAACTGATGGAGGTATATGAGGGGAGGGAGTGAGAGAAACAGAGGAAAAACATAGGAACAGAATGATCCATACAATTCTGTAGGAAATTTCCCTGAATTAAAGATATGAATTTCTAAATTAAAACTACCCAATGGGCATCCAATACAATGACTTGAAGGAAAAAAAAGACTTACACCAAATCATATTGTTGTTAAATCTCAGAATAATAGGGATAAGAAGTAAAATTAAAAACTTAACAGGGATGAGAGCAAGATGGCAGAGGAGTAGGTGGGCATGGAGTACATCTCTCTCCATGGATACATCAGAATACAGCTTCAGACACAGAAGTGCATAAAGAACACCAGTTGAGAGCAGACAGGAGGACTTAACCAGTGGAAAAGAATATATAGAACCACGCAAAACTCAGTAGGAGGTAGGACGAAGGAACTAGGGGGAAAAACAGGAGTATTAGTAGGACTGAACCTACCCTTGGCGGGTAGGGGAACTGAAGCAGGAGTCCGATCCCCACAGTGGGGCAATTGTCTGCTGAGAGTGAAACAGCTGATGTGTGGCAGCCTAAATGGAATGAGAATCAGACAGTCCTTGCTGCAGCCATACATATGCTGGACAGGAACGCACAGGTCTCCTGGAAGGGGCTGCGGTAGGAGCTGGAGCTTGGGGATTATGGAGCAATCTCAGTGCAAGGGCTGCTGTTGACTGCGGAGAGTCGGACTGAGGGAATGTGAGGGAAGAGATCCTGGTGGGAGATGCCTGTGAAGGAAAGCCAGGCAGCCATGGAAGCAAGGTGATACTGCTGAGTCACGTGTACCAGGTGGAGCCATCACATAGCCCCTCTCTCTCCACACTGCCAGCATTAGTAGCTGAAATATAAAGAGTCTGGCCCATCAAATGCCTGACGCACTGAACTAGAGTAGGACCCCACCCAGGGTGCCCCTTTAAGTGCTTGACTCGGTGAACAACAGAGAAGGACCTCAGGCAAAGGATCCCTCTAAGTGCCTGAATGGGCAGAGCTACCGAGAAAGACTGGCCAAAGAGGCCTTCTGATCTCCAGCTACAAGAGGCTCGAAGAAATACTCTGATAGGGCCATAACTCCTACCTCAGAGGTAGTTTGTGTCCCTGAACACTTGGCGCCGCCAGGGTCCCTGCAAGCCAAGCAGTTGCACCACCTTCACGCTCATCTCTCACTGGGGCAGAGATGCCACAGCAAAAAAAAAAAAAAAGCCTTGTGTTTATGCATGGAGGGTCACTTTGGTCCTGTCCAACTGTTTGTGACCCTGTAGACTGTGGCCTGCCAGGCTTCTCTGTCAGAGAGGGTGTTCTCCAGGCAAGAATACTGGAGCGTATTGGCCAATATTGCTTGCCATACCCTTCTAGAGCACTACTTCATGCTGCCCTAGCCACCAACTCCCCTGAGTACTCGGTGCTGCCAGAATGCCTGTGACCCAAGCAGCTGTACCACTTCCACACCTGGCCCTCAAAGGGGCAAACCCAAGCCCTCCAGGGCCCCAGCGGACGACCCACATGTAGAGGTGGAAATAAAATCACAATTGAAACCCAGGGGCAGTGTGGCTAAGGAAGAAGACCCAAAACCTTCCCACTGGCTGTACAAGCTGCAGGTTAAATCCGCAAGATCAGCTAAGCAGACTCTGTGTCTATGGAATATATAAAAGGCCATTGAGAGCTCCCACAAAAGGAAACACACTAGCTCCAATAGCTGTGGACATTGGAGGTAAGCACACACAGGAGTAAGACCCGATTAGAATCTGAGCAGACCCCCAGAGATCAGTACAGTGTTGGCGGGCATCCTGGGGAGGTAAGGCAGACTGTGATTCCCAGCATTGGAAAGGACTCTTACAGCAGTGACTCAAGAAAAACATTTACTATTCTTACTTTTTTGACTTGTTCTATAGATTCTTTTTGATTTTTTTTCCCTTTTCCCCCCACCTCTGTTGTAGTTGTCGATTTTATTGGCACTAAGAAATCTAATTGAGCTTTTGAATTTTCTTTTTCTTTTTCCTCAGTCACATTTTTTGTTGTTGTTGTTATGAACCTCTGCCTCTATGTTGGGCTTTTGCAGCTCTTTGGAGTTTTCCTCTTTTGGTTTCTTTTCTCTTTTTTTAATTTTAATTTTTAAAAACCTATTATATTTTTTCTACATTTATTCCTTCATCTGCCTTTCCCACTGTTCTTTTCCCCTCACAGTTAATCTTCAATGTATATAAATCCTCTTCATCTACCTCTATGTAACTTTGTATATCTATGCTTTCTTTCTTTTCTTTCCTTTCCTCTCAACATATTTGTTAGTTTTGATTTCATTGCTTTATCCCCCACTTGGCACCTTGCTTTAGTTTTGTTTTCCAGTTTGTGCTTAAGTTAGATTTGTTCTTAACTGGAAATAAAATTTTTGATTTCCTTTGTTCAACAGATCAATCTTCTGTACTTTATTTTTGTTGGACTGTTTTCACTTTGCTCATGGGTGTATATGTATATGTACATATTCCATTATTTTAATTATTATTTGCCTGATTTTGTAACTGCCATTTGTCTGGGATTCATCTTTGGTTTCTCGTTTTTGGATATTTGTTTCACTCTTCCTTAATGCCATAACAAACCACTTGTGAAATCTTCATTCCTGACCAGAGATCAAACCTTGAGCCTTTGGAGTGGGAGCACTGACTCCAAGACCCTAGACTACCAGAGAACTAACCCTGCTGCTGCTGCTGCTGCTAAGTCACTTCAGTCGTGTCTGACCCCGTGCGACCTCATAGATGGCAGTCCATCAGGCTCCCCCGTCCCTGGGATTCTCCAGGCAAGAACACTGGAGTGGGTTGCCATTTCCTTCTCCAATGCATGAAAGTGAAGAGTGAAAGGGAAGTTGCTCAGTCATGTCTGACTCTTAGCGACCTCATGGACTGCAGCCCACCAGGCTCATCCACGGGATTTTCCAGGCAAGAGTACTGGAGTGGCATGCCATTTCCTTCTCCAGAGAACTAACCCTAGGGAGTATCAAATAGTGAGAACTCACACAAAGGAAACCACTTGAATACAAGACCTGGCATTACCCAACCACCAGTAGCACCCTGGGCAGGATACCTCATCTAAACGACAAACAAAACAAAAATACAAACCAAATCATCAGCAGACAAGAATACCATCTCACTCAGCTTTGCCCATCAGAGGAAAAACAAGCAAACAAAAACTCAGCACAAATCTCACCCTATATGAAGCTCACACAAACCACCAGACCAACCTTAGGAGGGCAGAAACCAAAAGGAAGACAGAATTCAACCTTCTTCAAGGAAGGTTGAATTCCTTCTTCTTCAAAGAATTCAACTTTCCTTGAAGCCTGGGAAAAGGAGGCCTCAAACACAATAACTTTAAAAAAAAAAAAGTGAAAAGGCAGAGAAATACAGCACAAATGAAGGAGCAAACTAGAAACACTGAAGTCCAAATAAATGAAGAAGAAATAGGAAAATTACCTGAAAAAAGAATTCAGAATAATGATAGTAAAGATGATCAAAAACCTTGAAAACAAAATGGAGAAAATGCAAGAGTCAATTAACAAAGACCTAGAAGAATTAAAGAATAAGCATACAGAGACAACACAATTACTGAAATTAACAATTCTCTAGAAGGAATCAATGGCAGAATATCTGAAGCAGAAGAAAGTATCAGTGAGCTATAAGATAAAATAGTGGAAATAACTTCTGAAGAGCAGAATAAAGTAAAAAGAATGAGAAGAACTGAGGACAGTCTCAGAGACCTCTGGGACCATATCAAACACACAAACATTCAGATTATAGGGGTTCCAGAAGAAGAAGAGAAAAAGAAAGGGTATGAGAAAATTTTTGAAGAGATTATAGTTGAAAATTTCCCCAACATGGAAAAGGAAATAGCCAATCAAATCCAAGAGGCACAGAATCCCATACAGGATAAACCCAAGAAGAAACATGCCAAGACACATACTAATCAAACTAACAAAGTCTAAATACAAAGAAAGAATATTTAAAGCAGCGAGGGAGAAGAAACAGGTAACATTTAAGGGAAACCTCATACGCTTAACAGCGGATCTTTCAGCAGAAACTCTGCAGGCCAAAAGAGAAAGGCAGGATATATTTAAAGTACTGAAAGGGAAGAATCTACAACCAAGATTACTGTACCCAGCAAAGATCTCATTCAAAATTGATGGAGAAATAAAAAGCTTTTCAGACATACAAAAGTGAAGAGAATTTGGTACCATGAAACCAGCTTTACAACAAATGTTAAAAGGACTTATATAGTCAAGAAATACAACAGAAGAAAAAAGATCTACAAAATCAACCCCAAACAATTAGAAAATGACAATAGGAACATATATATCAATAATTACTTTAAATGTAAATGGATTAAATGCTCCAACCAAAAGACACAGACTGGCTGAATGGATACAAAAGCAAGACCCAAATATGTGCTGTCTACAAGAAACCCACTGCAGACCTAAAGACACATAGAGACTGAAAGTGAGAGGATGGAAAAATATATTTCATTCAAATGGGAAGCAAAAGAAGGCTGGAGTAGCAATCTTCATATCAGACAAAATAGACCTTAAAATAAAGAAGATTACAAGAGATAAGGAAGGACATTACATAATGATCAAGGGATCAATCCATGAAGAAGACATAACAATTGTAAATATCTATGAACCCAACAGAGGAGCACTTCAGTACATAAAACAAACACTAACAGACATAAAAGGAGAAATTGACAGTAACACAATAATTGTAGGAGACTTTAACACCCTACTCACACCAATGGACAGATCATCAAAACAGAAAATTAATAAGGAAACACAAGTCTTAAATGATACATTAGATCAGATGGATCTCATCGATATCTTCAGGACATTCCATCCAAATGCAGAAGAATACATCTTCTTCACAAGTGCACATGGAACATTCTCCAGGATAGAGCACATCTTGGGTCACAAATCAAACCTCAGTAAATTTAAGAAAATTGAAATCATATCAAGCATCTTCTCCAACCAGAATGCTATGAGACTAGATATAAATTATAAGAAAAAAAACTGTAAGAAACACAAACAACACGGAGATTAAACAACATGGAGATTAAACAACATGTTTCTAAATAATCAACAGGTTACTAAAGAAATCAAAGGGGAAATAAAAAAATTTCTAGAAACAAATGACAATGAAAACACAACAACTCAAAACATATGGGATGCAGCAGAAATTCTAAGAGGGAAGTTATAGCAATACAATCCTCCCCCAAGAAACAAGAAAAACATCGAATAGACAACCTAACTTTACACCTAAAGCAACTGGAAAAAGAAGAAGGAAAAAAACCCCAAAATTAGTAGAAGGAAAGAAATCATAGAGATCCAAGCAGAAATAAATGAAAAAGAATTGAAAGAAACAATAGTAAAGAAAACTAAAAGCTGGTTCTTTGAGAAGATAAACAAAATTGACAAACCCTTAGCCAGACTCATCAAGCAAAAAAGAGAGAAGAATCAAATCAACAAAATGAAGTGGAATGAAAAAGGACAGGTTACAACAGACAATGCAGAAATACAAAGAATTATAAGAGACTATTATGAACAACTGCTGCTGCTGCTAAGTTGCTTCAGTCGTGTCTACTCTGTGCGACCCCCATAGAAGGCAGCCCACCAGTCTTCCCCATTCCTGGGATTCTCCAGGTAAGAACACTGGAGTGGGTTGCCATTTCCTTCTCCTATGAATAACTATATGGCAGTAAAATAGATAACCTAGAAGAAATGGACAGATTCTAAGAAAAGTTCAATCTTTCAAGGCTGAACCAGGAAGAAATAGAAATTATGACCAATCTAATTACAAGCACTAAAATTTAAGCTGTGATCAAAAATCTCCCAAAAAACTAAAGCCCAGGACCAGATGGCTTCACAGGAGAATTCTATCAAACATTTGGAGAAGAGCTAATGCCTATCCTCCTAAAACTCTTTCAAAAAACTTCAGAGGAAGGAACACTTCCAAACTCATTCTATGAGGCCACCATCACCCTGATACCAAAACCAGACAAAGACAACACACACACACACACACACACACACAAAACACACACACAAAACACACACACACACAAAGCAACACAACAAAAGCTCATACACCGTGATCAACTTGGGTTTATTCTAGGGATGCAAGGAATATGGAATTCAATCAATGTGATACATTATATTAAAAAATTCAATTGTTAATATAATTCAATTGATTCAACACATTCAAGCAATGTGATACATTATATTAACAAATTGAAAGATAAAAACCATATGATCATCTCAAAAGATGCAGCAAAAACCTTTGACAAAATTCAGCAAATTTATGATTAAAACCCTTAAAAATATGGGCATAGGAGGAACCTACCTCAGCATAGTAAAGGTCATATATGATAAGTCTACAGCAAACATTATTTTCAATGGTGAAAAACTGAGTGCATTCCCCCTAAGATTAGGAAAAAGACAAGGGTGTCCACTTTTGCCACTATTATTCAACATAGTTCTGGAAGTCCTAGCTGTAGCAATCAGAGAAGAAAAAGAAATAAAAGGAATCCAGATCAAAAAAGAAAGAAAGCTCTCACTGTTTGCAGATGACATGATACTATATATAGAAAAGCCTAAAGATAGTATAAGAAAATTACTAGAGCTAATCAGTGAATTTAGCAAAGTTGCAGGATACAAAATCAGTACACAGAAGTCACTTGCATTTCTATATATTAACAATGAAAAATCAGAAAGAGCAATTAAGGAATCCCATTCACCACTGCAACAAAAAGAATTAAATATCTAGGAATAAACTTACCTGAGGAGACAAAAGAACTGTACACAGAAAATTATAAGACACTAATGAAATAAATCAAAGATGACATAAACAGATGGAGAGATATTCCATGTTTGTGGGTAGGAAGAATCAATATTGTGAAAATGACTATACTACCAAATGCAATCTACAGACTTAATGCAATCCGTATTAAATTACCAAAGGCATTTTTCACAGAACTAGAACAAAAAATTTCACAATTCATATGAAAACACAAAAGACCCTAAATAGCCAAAGCAATCTTGTGAAAGAATGGAGCTGGAGGAATCAAGCTTCCTGACTTCATGTTATACTACAAAGCTACAGTCATTAAGACAGTATGGTACTGGCACAAAAACAGAAATATAGATCAATGGAACAAGACTGAATGCCCAGAAATAAACCATGCACCTATGGGGACATTATTTTTGACAAAGGAGGCAAGAATATACAATGGGACAAAGACAGCCTCTTCAATAAATGTTGCTGGGAAAACTGGACAGCTACATGTAAAAGGATGAAATTAGAACACTTCCTAACACCATACACAAGGATAAACTCAAAATGCATTAAAGACCTAAATATAAGACCAGAAACTATAAAACTGTTAGAGGAAAACATAGGCAGAACACTCGATGACATAAATCAAAGCAAGATCCTCTATGACCCATCTCCTAGAGTAATGGAAATAAAAACAAAAGTAAACAAGTGGGACCTGGTTAAACTTAAAAGCTTTTTCACAGCAAAGGAAACTATAAGCAAGGTGAAAAGACAACCTTCAGAATGGGAGAAAATAATAGCAAGTGAAACAACTGACAAAGGATTAATTTCCAAAATATACAAGAAGCTTGTACAACTCAATACCAGAAAAACAAACAACCCAATCAAAAAATGGGAAAAAGACTTAAACACACATTTCTCCAAAGAAGACATACAGATGGCTAACAGACACATGAAAAGATGCTCAATATCGCTTGTTATTAGAGAAATGCAAATCAAAACTACAATGAGATATCACCTCATACCAGTAAGAATGGCCCTCATCAAAAAGTCTACAAACAACAAATTCTGGAAAGGGTGTGGAAAAAACAGAATGCTCTTGCACTGTTGGTGGGAATGTAAATTGATATAGCCACTATGGAAGACGGTATGGAGATTGCTTAAAAAAACTTGGAATAAAACCACCATATGACTGAGCAATCCCACTCCTAGGGGGCATGTACCCTGAAGAAACCAAAATTGAAGGAGACACATGTATCCCATTGTTCATTGCAGCACTATTTACAACAGCTAGAACATGGAAGCAAGCTAGACTTCCATCCACAGATGAATGGATAAAGAAGTTGTGGTACATATACGCAATAAAATATTACTCAGCCATAAAAAGGAACACAGTGAGTCAGTTCTAATGAGGTGGATGAACCTAGAACCTATTATACAGAGTGAGGTGTGTCAGAAGAAGAAAAATAAATACCATATTCTAACACATATATATATGGAATCTAGAAACATGGTACTGAAGAATTTATTTACAGGGCAACAATGGAGAAACAGACATAGAGAATAGACTTATGGACAGGGGGAGAGGGGAGGGGAGGGTAAGATGTATGGAAAGAGTAACATGGAAACTTTCACTACCATATATAAAATAAATAGCCAACAGGAATTTGCAGTATGGCTCAAGAAACTCAAACAGGGGTTCTGTATCAACCTAGAGGGGTGGGATGGGGAGCGAGATGGGAGGGAGTTTCAAAAGGGAGAGGCTATATATATACCTATGGCTGATTCATGTTGAGATTTGACAGAAAACAACAAAATTCTGTAAAGCAATTATCCTTCAATAAAAAAAAAAAAAACTTAACAGGGAATAAAAAAAAAAACAAACAGCCAACAATTCATATAAAAATTGTTCACTATAAAGCATACAGAAAGAAAATGGCCTTAGACTTGGATGGCAACACTAAATACCAAGAGTCAATGAGGCAACACTTGGAATCATTTTCAACCCAAAGTCTATACCCAGCCAAATCATCACGAAAGTGTAAAGGTAGAATAAAGAAAAGTCTAGGACTTCCTTGGTGGTCCAGAGGTTAAGAATCCACCTGCCAGTGCAGGGGACATGTGTTCAGTCCCTGGTTGGGGAAGATTCCACTTGCTGTGGGGAAACTAAGTCTGTGCAACACAACTGCTGAGCTAGCATTCTAGAGCCCACATGCCATAACTGCTGAGCCAGGGCACCACAACTACTGAAACTTGCATGCACTAGGGCCTGTGCATCACAACTAGAGAGTAGCCCCCGCTTGCTGCAAAGAGAAAACCAATGCATCAATGAAAACCCAGTATAGCCAAAAATAAAATAAGAAAAGAAAGAAATGTCCAAACATTCAAGGACTCAAAAACTTTACCTCCTGGGCATAAAGACATTGAAAGATATAGGAGTATGTGTTTCTGGAAAATGAAAACAGTAAACCAAGAAACAGGAGTATATAGAATCAAGGAAACAGAAAATTCTGCAGAGAAGAGTGGTAATGGGAAATTCCAGAACAAACAGCCATGCACCAGGCCTAGTAATCAACTGATCCATACTGGAGCAGGAGAATGGAGGGCTGCAGGAGGTAAGTCAATAAGGGACCAAACGAGCAGAAAGAAAGTTTGAAATTGCATGCAATTATTTGGATAACATTAAGTACTTGAGAGATCTGTTGAAGCATTTGAAAAAGAGAGAGAAAAACAAAAATGTAAGCAAATGGGAAAAGGAAGAAAATATTAAATTCAGGAAAAAAAGACGAATTTGTAAGAGAAAGGAAATACAATCATGAACATGAAGTGGCTCTGAGGTAAACAACAGTTGCAACACAATTATAATAATGTAAAACTAACTTGATATAACTCCAAATTGTGCAATAAATTTATTGTGAGGATAGAAAGTAGGATGTAGAAACAGTGATGGATGAAAACTGAATCTTTAGAAACAGAAACAAAATGTATAATGGATAATTTTTAAAAGGTCAAACCAAAAAATAATAGTATAAGCATAATATTAAGAAACATGAAATATACATATCAGAAAATAAACCAAAAGAGCAAAAAGTTGTTGCATTAGAGGAGTAAAACATAGGGGTTCAGGGCAGATTGGGGAAGGAACTCTACATTTCATTGAAAGTTATTTCATCCTGCTAATTTTTGAAGCCATAAACATGGAAATATACTGATTAAATTTTTTCAAACAACATTTTTTTAGAAAGAGGTAAAACCACCACTCAGACATACCTAGTATGTTGTACATATATCTAAAATTCTTGGAAAGGTCATTGATGAAATTTGGGGGAGGGAATCTGTTAATTTTTAAAGATTTTTGGAAAATGCAAAAAATCAAAGTTTGGAGTATTTGAAAGCACTGCACTGAAGGATGCTGTCAAATTGGACTTTTTGGCAAAATATCAGATTTTGAGCTCTTTAGAATCTATCCAATAAAGTCTATGATTATCCACATTTATTTGTATTTAGCTTTTGCACCAAATAAGCATCAAACATATACCAGAAGAACTTTGAAAAACTTCTAAAACATCATAAGGCTGAGGGAAAACCAAACAGTTAGGAACTTTGTAACTCAAGTGATTCATTGATTTATCAGAAAATATTTGCTAACCATCTACTATTGTAGAATCAGTGGTAAAGAAGAAAGATAAAGTTCCTGCTCTTACAAAGCTCCGTTTATAATTTCTGCAGGAAAGAATGAGACAGGAAAAAAAAAAGAAGAATTATTAGCTGAAATATTTTCTAAATTTGACTTTTTAAAAGGTAAACCATTGGTCCAAGAAGTCCAGTGAATTCTAAGTAAAATAAATAGAAATAAAACTACATGTGAGCAGTCTTACCTAATTCTTGAAAACTAGAAAAATCTTAAAAGCAGCAAATGGGGAAAAAAACAAAAAACATCACATGACATACAAAGGAAATATAATATGATTAATGGCAGACCTCACAAGGGAACCATGAGAGATCAGATGGAAATGGGATACTTCAAAATGCCTCCAAACAAACAAAAAGATACTGTCAACCTAAAATTCCATATTCAGTAAAAGTGTTTTTCAAAGATGAAGCAAACTAAATACATTTTAAGATAAATATAAACAGAGATAACTTTAGCTAACAGAATCACATGACACAAAATGCTAAAAAAGTTCTTCAGGTTGAAGAGAACTATCATTTGATACGTGACATATTAAAAATACACATACACATACTTCTTTCAAGAACTGTTAATTTCATACATGAAAAATAAAGAGAACATATTGCAAATTCTATAACATATGAAGAAGTAAAATATATGATGATAAAAAGGAGAGGGAGGATGAATAGCATTATTCAGTTGTAGGGCTTGCATNTTGTAGGGCTTGCATTACTGATAAAATAACATATAAGTAATATAATGCTATTTGAAAGTAGCATGTGATAAATCAACATGCATAGGCAATTTCTACAACAAGCTCTAAAATTAATAGAAAAAGTAGAGACAATGTCAATAGAAGAGATGAAAATGAAATATTAAGAGTGCTTGGTTAACCAAAAGGAAGTCAGTCTAGGAGAAATAAAGAACAAAGAATACACAGAACAATAGAAAACAAATACCAAGATGATAGATTTAATAAATCCAACTCTACGTTAATTTTATTAAATATAAGTAGACTAAACACCATGTAAAATGCAAAGATTGTCAGACTGGGTAATGAGGCAAGATCTGTTAGTCACTTTTTTTTAAATTTTAAATTTATTCATTTTAATTGGAGGCTAATTACTTTACAATATTGTATTAGTTTTGCCATACATCAACATGAATCTGCCACAGGTGTACACGTGTTCCCTATCCTGAACATCCCTCCCACCTCCCTCCCCGTACCATCCCTCTGGGTCATCCCAGTGCACCAGCCCCAAGCATCCTGAATCCTGCATTGAATCTGGACTGGCGATTCGTTTCTTATATGCTATTATACATGTTTCAATACCATTTTCCCAAACCATCCCACCCTCTCCCTCTCCCTCAGAGTCCAAAAGACTGTTCTTTACATTCGTGTCTCTTGCTGTTTCACATAAAGGTTTATTGTTACCATCTTTCTAAATTTCATATATATGCATTAGTATACTGTATTGGTGTTTTTCTTTCTGGCTTACTTCACTCTGTATAATAGGCTCCAGTTTCATCCACCTCATTAGAACTGATTAAAATGTATTCTTTTTAATGGCTGAGTAATACTCCATTTTGTATATGTACCACAGCTTTCTTATCCATTCATCTGCTGATGGACATCTAGGTTGCTTCCATATCCTGGCTATTATAAACAGTGCTGCGATGAACATTGGGGTACACGTATTTCTTTCAATTCTGGTTTCCTTGGTGTGTACACCCAGCCATGGGATTGCTGGGTCATAAGGAAGTTCTATTTCCAGTTTTTAAAGGAATCTCCACACTGTTCTCCATAGTGGCTGTACTAGTTTGTGTTCCCACCAACAGTATGAGAGGGTTCCCTTTTCTCCACACCCTCTTCAGCATTTGTTGCTTGTAGACTTTTGGATAGCAGCCATTCTGATTGGCATGATATTTCCTCATTGTGGTCTTTATTTGCATCTCTCTGATAATGAGTGATGTTGAGCATCTTTTCATGTGTTTGTTCAGTTCAGTTCAGTTCAGTCGCTCAGTCGTGTCCGACTCTTTGCGACCCCATGAATTGCAGCACGCCAGTCTGTATGTCTTCTTTGGAGAAACGTCTGTTTAGTTCTTTGGCCCATTTTTTGATTGGGTCACTTATTTTCCTGGAATTGAGCTGCAGGAGTTGCTTGTATATTTTTGATATTAGTTGTTTGTCAGTTGCTTCATTTGCTATTATTTTCTCCCATTCTGAACCTGTCTTTTCACCTTGCTTATAGTTTCCTTTGTTGTGCAGAAGCTTTTAAGTTTAATTAGGTCCCATTTGTTTATATTTGCTTTTATTTCCAGTATTCTGGGAGGTGGGTCATAGAGGATCCTGCTGTGATTTATGTCAGAGAGTGTTTTGCCTATGTTCTCCTCTAGCAGTTTTATAGTTTCTGGTCTTAACGTTTAGATCTTTAATCTATTTTGAGTTTATTTTTGTGTATGGTGTTAGAAAGCTCAACATTCAGAAAACGAAGATCATGGCATCTGGTCCCATCACTTCATGGGAAATAGATGGGGAAACAGTGGAAACAGTGTCAGACTTTATTTTTGGGGGCTCCAAAATCACTGCAGATGGTGACTGCAGCCATGAAATTAAAAGACCCTTACTCCTTGGAAGAAAAGTTATGACCAACCTAGATAGCATATCAAAAGCAGAGACATTACTTTGCAAACTAAGGTCCATCTAGTCAAGGTTATGGTTTTTCCAGTGGTCATGTATGGATGTGAGAGCTGGACTGTGAAGAAGGTTAAGCGCCAGAGAATTGATGCTTTTGAACTGTGGTGTTGGAGAAGACTCTTGAGAGTCCCTTGGACTGCAAGGAGATCCAACCAGTCCATTCTGAAGGAGATCAGCTTTGGGATTTCTTTGGAAGGAATGATACTAAAGCTTAAACTCCAGTACTTTGGCCACCTCATGCGAAGAGTTGACTCATTGGAAAAGACTCTGATGCTAGGAGGGATTGGGGGCAGGAGGAGAAGGGGATGACAGAGGATGAGATAGCTGGATGGCATCACTGACTTGATGGATGTGAGTCTGAGTGAATTCCGAGAGATGGTGATGGACAGGTAGGCCTGGCGTGCTGTGATTCATGGGGTTGCAAAGAGTTGGACACGACTGAGTGGCTGAACTGAACTGATGGTTTTAGAAAGTGTTCTAGTTTCATTTTTTTACAAGTGGTTGACCAGTTTTCCCAGCACCACTTGTTAAAGAGATTGTCTTTAATCCATTGTATATTCTTGCCTCCTTTGTCAAAGATAAGGTGTCCATCGGTGCATGGATTTCTCTCTGGGATTTCTATTTTGTTCCATGGATCTATATTTCTGTCTTTGTGCCAGTACCATACTGTCTTGATGACTGTGGCTTTGTAGCAGAGCCTGAAGTCAGGCAGGTTGATTCCTCCAGTTCCATTCTTCTTTCTCAAGATTGCTTTGGCTATTCGAGGTTTTTTGTATTTCCATACAAATTGTGAAATTATTTGTTCTTGCTCTGTGAAAAATACCGCTGGTAGCTTGATAGGGATTGCATTGACTCTATAGATTGCTTTGGGTAGTATACTCATTTTCACTATATTGATTCTTCCAATCCATGAACATGGTATATTTCTCCATCTATTAGTGTCCTCTTTGATATCTTTCACGAGTGTTTTATAGTTTTTAAAATGCACTTTAAAAATTGCACTTTATATATAATGACATAGACAAGTGGAAAAGCGGAAGAAAGGAAACAAGATATATAATATATAAGAAACGGTGCAATTATATAAACATCTGATACAGTTCGCTTCAAGATAAACAGTATTACTAGAGACAGAGAGGCATCTCATGAAAATAATTAAAAAGGTCAATGTATCAGAATGATAAAACAATCTTATATATATATATGCTGTTGTTGTGTCAGTCACTAAGTTGTGTCCAACTCTTTTGAGACCCCGTGGACTGTAGCCCACCAGGCTGCTCTGTCCATAAGATTTCCCAGGCAAGAACACTGGAATGAGTAGCTATTTCTTTCTCTAGAGGATCTTCACAAATGAGGGACAAACTCATGTCTTCTGCATTGGCAGGTGAATTCTTGACCACTGAGCCACTGAGGAAGCCTAAATATACATGTGCTCAATAGGAAACCCAGACAGACTGATGCTGGAGTTTATCCTATGCTTAGTCGCTCAGTCATATTTGACTCTTTGCAATCCCAGAGCCCACCAGGCTCCTCTGTCCATGGAATTCTCCAGGCAGGAATACTGGAGTAGGTTGCCATGCCCTCCTCCAAGGGATCTTCCCAACCCAGGGATCGAACCCGGGTATCCCACATTGCAGGTGGATTCTTTACCATCTAAGCCACCAGGACAGCCCAAGTTTATCCTGCTCCCCTGTAAAATCTAACCACCAAATAAAGAATCAAAGCTGCATTTGTGGTGGTAACTCTCTCTTCCTTTTTATTCATTCACTGAGAGATAAAAACATTTTTACAGATCAATGTTTGGGTATCTCTAGCTACATTTCCTCATGTCTTTTTCTGGGAAGCAGATGCACAACTATCTATTCATTCAACGTGTGCTGTGTGCTGCACACTCAGTCATATCTGACTCTTTGCAACTCCACGGACTATATAGCCTGCCAGGCTCCTTTGTCCTTGGAATTTTCTAGGCCAGAATACTGAAGTGGGTTACCATTTCCTACTCCATGGGATCTTCCAGACCCCAGGATGGAACACCCATCTCATGCATTGACAGGTAGATTCTTTACCAATGCGTCGCCTGGGAAACCAATTCAATACACACTTACTAAGTGCTTATTAGACATATGAGTATACAGAGTATTTTATGTCATGAACTTTGTCAGCTGCTAGGGAGCAATAAGTAATGAACACAGTCCCTTATATTGTTAAGTATACATATATTAGTAGACAACCCAGAATAAACCTATGATGTTATGTCCTGAGATATATATAAAAGTGAAAAGTGAAAGTGAAAGCTGCTCAGACACAGCTGTCTGTCCACTCAGTGACATACAAAAGATAGTTATGTCCAACTCTTTCGGACCCCATGGACTGTAACCTGTCACACTCCTCTGTCCATGGAATTCTACAGGCAAGAATACTGGAGTGGGTAGCCATTCCCTTCTCCAGGGGATCTTCTCAACCCAGGGATCAAGCCCAGGTCTCCCACATGGCAGGCGGATTCTTTACCAGCTGAGCCACTAGGGAAGCCCAAGAATACTGGCATGGGTAGCCTATCCCCTCTCCAGGGGAACTTCCTGACCCAGGAAGTGAACCATGGTCTCTTGCATTACAGGCAGATTCTTTACCAGCAGAGCTATCAGGGAAGCCCATATATAATAATAGGTATGTACAAATATTGTGGCACAAGTTGCTAGGAAAGCAACACAATATTGAGTACTACAAGGCTAAAGATATCACTATTAAAATTTACTTTAAAAATAACTCACTGTGCAACATTTGCCATATCAGTCTCTCTGGGTCTCAGCTTTCTTTTGTGTAAAGGAAGAGATTAACAGTCTGTGTTCCTGTTTTCTACCCTCTCTATGTTGCCATATGTAAACTGTGGCATGCAGGAGGCCAGTTCCCTCCAGGATCCATGGTGCCTATCATCACTTTGGGCACATGAACCAACATGGATTTTATGGACAGAATATATGCCATCTGCACATCTGAGGGAAAAGATTTGTGAGAATTTAGTTTATAATGGAAATCAGAGGGATCTTGCACTCATTAGTACATGATAGCATGCATGTGGTAGCAAGAAATTAAATATATTAATAGTGTAAGTGGAAAGCCATTCAGCTAATTTCTTCTATGCTTGGTAAAAAAAGTCTACCAGGACTAGAGAGGGAGAGACAGAAATACTGCTTCTGGAAACAAGTAGTTACATTGTGAAGAACAAGAGAAAAATAGGTGTTTTGATTTCTTCATTCAACCTCTTGATTTCTATCCACTGAATGACTTTCTTGGCAAACAATGTCATACAGAATGTTCATTAAGAAAGAGCCTGGCAACTTGTGCTTGAATTCTTTTCAAATGTTTAGTGTGCTGCAATCCAATTAAATAATTCAAAGAAGGCATTAAAAAAGAGTGCCATGGAGAGTGGCTTGGTAACAGGAAACAGCAAAGGCAGGGAGCTGGGGTCCAGGCTGAAGTACAGGTTTCCACAGTTTCCTGATGACCTGGGGACCTTTCATTTACCTCTATCACTAGATGCCCACACCTTGACAGTAGTCAGCAATACTGCCTAGCAGTCCCTTCGAACCTAGTCAGGTAGGTGATAGGAGACCCCCTTACGTCAAAGGAAGTTTATCCACTGGCAAATCAACTTCCAGGACAAAGCAGAAAATGTTCTAGGCCAAAAATATTTTTCTGTGAGAAAGAAGTGATGTCATCAGGAAAATAATAAAGTTGAAATATGGAAGTATAGACCAATCAGGGAGCTGGTGTGAACAAATTGAAAGGGGAAAGAAATGAAGTAGCTGTTAAAGGAGGTGGGAGGCATGGAGGAAAATGTGGGCTGAAGGCCAATGATGCAGGAGTAAATGCTCAACCTGCTCTAATCCGTGCTGCTGCTGCTAAGTCGCTTCAGTAGTGTCTGACTCTTCGAGACCCCATGGACTGCAGCATACCAGGCTCCTCCACCCATGGGATTTTCCAGGCAACAGTACTGGAGTGGGTGCCTTCTCTGGCTCTAATCTGCAGCACTTTCTTATTCCTGCAATGTATCAATACAGAATCCCACCACTGTTGGCTCCACACTACCAACGCAAGGTTGCCAAATGTGGAGTTGGGAAGAGCTCTGAGTAGCTACCCATGTTATGACTTTTCCACCAGATGCATAAAATTATAACACAATATAACCTCAAGTGCCTAGTCATAAAATTTATTAAAATAACAAAGAAGTGATATATTTTGAGTATGTATTACCTTTTTCAATATGATTTATTCAAATGTACTTTCATCTAGTTTAATTTTTAATAATGGCTGTTTAACAGCAAGCTTGCAAAATTCTTATAATTTAAGGTTTAACCTGAATATCAGTGGAGAACCAGGTAACATTCTCTTTTGGCAGTTAGGTTTGCATCTCTTGCCTAAGGATGGGGTAGGAAGGAGGAAGGATAGCAATAAGGAGAAGGAGATTCTTAAAGGGAGAGAATTATTGTTCTGTGTTCTTACTGCTAAATACAGCTTCTCAAATGAAGGGCTGGTAGGATAGTGGAAAGTGTTCTGGACTAATAGCCATCCTTCTAGATTCCAATTCCAGTAGGTTGCATTAGATACCCTATCTCTTAATTCTCTTATGTCATTTTATGTACCTTGATTTGGCATTTTTCCACACTGTACTCTATTTTGATTTATTCATCTTTTCCACTAGTCTAGATAAGTTACCTGAGGACAGAGACGGCAAGGAGTCTTATCTGTTCGCAGTATGACTGGTCCAAACTAAAGCATTTATCATACATAATTTTTAAATGAATGAATCATTACTGTAACTTGCTTCCATCCAGCTTGCAACCTACATCTGTAAGAGGCTTTCAATGGCCTCCATCTTGTTGGATGTGTTATATACATCAGAGGGGGAGCACTATGGCCTTTCAATTTAACCAGCCCTGTGTTGGACTTCCAGGACATGGCTCTGGCATTTGCCCAAGCAAGTTGTCCAACTTGCTTAGTCTGAGACTCATTTTTGATGGGGGAATAAAAATGTCCTCTTCATATAATTGTGGGGGGGGAATAAAATAAAGTGTATGCTGCCAATCAAGAGAATAATAACACTAACAGCAGTAAACATTTATTGAATGTTTATACCATTTATTGTTACCACTTTATGTGTATTAACTCCTTTTGTCCTCATAAAAACAGCATTGGGCAATATCTACCATTATCCCCATTTGACAGATAAGGAAACTGAGACCCTAGGATGTCCAAGAACTTGCCAAAAATGTATACATAATTCATAAGGGAGGAAGCTGACATTCTAACTCAGGCTGTCTACCTTCAGAGATCTCTTTCATTATATCAAAACGCTTTCACTCCAGAGCGCTTTCCAAAGGCCTATGATATAATGACACTTATCACCATACTCTCTACCCCTTCTAACATGTTCATATCTTGTTAACATGGTACTCCCATGCTCTGACCAATCTACATTACAGCCCTGTTGCTCCAAGTCATATTTCTGAAGTCAAATTTCCCACTTTGTGTTGAAACTTCAGCATTCTTTATGCTTCTCATTTGGGATCTGTGGGTTCTTGTATAGAACCAATGCTCTTATGAGACCTGGCATAATATATTCTAAATGAAATCAGGAAAGTTTAAATTTTTTTTACATTCTGAGCTTTCCAAAATATTTTTTGAATGACTTAAAACATTTACAGTAAAATAAATTAAACAGAATGAGGTAAATAATTGGGGCCAGGAATATGTAAGCCTAAATAGATAAGAGAAATAGTAAATTCAAAATACACTTTATGTATATTTTTACACACACACACACACACACAAACCATGGGTCATACGACTTCTATGATTGAACTGAAAAAAAACTTATCTCTATATCTATCTTTCAGCCTCCTGGCATCCAAAGTGAAAAAGGATGCATGTACAATAGCAAAGAGGAAATAGGATTACAGTAGGGCTTCTGGTAGATGAGATTTTATATATGGTATGAAGCAAGGAGAGAACAAATAATCATTTTCTTAAAACAACACTGGATCAAATGCAACTTCCAGAAAAGATGCTAAGGCTTTACACAAACCCTTTGAGCAATGTCAAGGGACATGAGGAATACCAACAAAAAATCAGAGAAGACAACTTGATTGAAAATATTGAAGAGACCAGGTAGCCCGCTCAGTCTTTATCTCCTTTCCTCCTGGAGACCTCTCCATTGTGAATTCACCCCCACTTGATAAATTATTTTGAGATGGAGAAGATGGAACATTCTCTCCATCCTCATGGTTGAACTGTTTATTCTGCAATAATGTCCAGATCTGGATAATATAATCACCCTGGAGGGCTCTGAAATGAAATTATTCAACTGGTCTGGATTGGAGTTTCTCAGAGAAGTGGGTCTGCTCTGAAAATTACTTGCTGCCCTTTGCAAGGGTGGCAGTTAAATAACTCAACAAGAGGTCCCTCAGAGAAAATCAATGCACATAAAATTGCAAAAATGTGGATGCAATTTGTGGGGAGTGGATTTGATGTGAGTCAGTGTTAGCTGCCAGCATGGAGTCACTCTCCAGGTGGATTAAACCTTGTTGCAGCCCTTGGTTCCAAATGCTGGCTGGCCTCCAGCATGCTCTGCCAACCTTTGCTCCCCAGGGCTTCAGATAGGTTGACCTCAGCTCAAACCTGCTCCAGGCTACGGGACCAATTCTCCCCCAAGGTAGGGGCCTGACAGGGCTTCAGCCGTATCTGATCCAGGGCATCAAGCCCCTAACTTATGATGGAGAGCTCATCCTGGTGCAGACTTTTCCTTGCGCTTCACTTGGGGTCTTGGTTCTAAGAATGGGAATCTTGTTGTGTTCCTCATTTTCAGAGTCTCTGCCCTGGTAACCCGCCTACACTGGTATCTAGGAAAAGGCTCTGTTTGCCCTTACTTCCTTCCAATGCCATAGGCTGAAAGGTGTAAATGAGATCATATGACTCCCCTCCCCTCCCATTGTATTTATAGAAAACCTTGTCCTGTGAGGCCTTGTATGACCTGGCTCCTCCCTATGCTCCAACTCATCTTATACAAACACTCTGTTCAGAACTCACACAGTTCTCTGTATTTCTCCAACAGGTACTTGCATCCATGGTGCTCTCTGCCTGGAACGCTGTTCCCCAAACGCTCTGCCTAGCTGGCTTCTTACATCCTTCAGGGTTCAGCTGAAGAGCACTAAGTAAGTGAAGACTTTCCCATCATCCTTTCTAAAGTAGCACTTGTTGTTGTCTACTCTTTGCGACCTCATGGACTGTTGCTTGCCAGGCTCCTCTCTCCATGGGATTCTCCAGGCAAGAATACTGGAGAGGGTAGCCATTTCTCTTCTCCAGGGGATCTTCCCGACCCAGTGATTGAACAGGAGTCTCTTACATTGGCAGGCAGATTATTTACCACTGAACTGAAAAGTAGCACTCCTCCCCCATTATTTCTGTCACCACACTAATTTTCCAGCTTCAAGCCATGATAACTGTGTTTATTTGTGTTCATGTTTATTGTCTGTATTCCCTACCCTACAATAATATAAATAACATGAGGGCAAGGAACACAACTACTTTATTCATAGCTGTATTCCCAGTGTCTAGCATTGTATCTAAGTTGTAAAAAATAATCATTTGTGGAATGAATGTTCAAGAACTCTGATGCTTCCTACCCAGCTGCCTGAAGTTACCGCTGCAGAATCTATTACATAAATGGTATTCTATCACTATACATTCTTGGACATTCTTGAGGATGATGCTTAGGCATCATCTATTGTCTGTTATCTGTTGTCTACATAGTGATTTTTTAAAATGTTTTTGAGGAGGAAGTGGAGCCCTTTACTAATTTTAAAAGCAATTTTATTGTGAAATCCAACACATAAAAGTGATAAAAGTATGTCTGCTTGACTTGACTTAGGAGTGAGAAGACTTAAGCTTTCCTGACTCCTCTCAGCTACTGACTAAAAACTCTGGGGTCCTATGCAGCATGGCTTGGCAACCTGCAGTTCAGTAGTTGCTTGTCAGCTCTGGGGTTTGCCTTCTAGACCAGACTTCCCTTGGCAAATGACTGGACCAGTCCACCTTTGATCATTAAGCATCAGCACTTCTCTAGACTGTGATTTTTACATCAGTCTCTCCTGCTCCACTTTAGCTCTGCAATTAGTTGTTCCACATGCCACCACACCACAAAATACATCACCAAGACCCCGGGTGGGAACAGTTGGTCTCTGAACTTGACGGGAGCCAGTGACAAATCCCATAACAAACTCGATCAGTCTGCTAGTGCCAGGAAAGCAAGACAGATTTCTGTAAAAGGATTCTAACAGATGGGATAATTCAAATCCATTTTATTATTGTCTTAAAATGTATCTAATGCGCCCACAGTGAGGCTTCTAAGGACCCTGACAAAATCAAGTTGAAATTAAACTGCAAAAGCATATGCTCACCAGATACTCAGAGTCAGCAAAGTCTCCCCTAATTACTGCTCTGGTTCCAAACAAAAAGAGGCCTACTCAGTCACCCTGCCCAGAGTCATGTCTCAACAAACCAATAAACCTCATACTATGTCCTGGAAGTCCTAGAGCTGTGATCTCACAGGAGAAAAAAAAAAAAAAAAAGATAATTGAGTGACCTGGAAGCCCTTTATGTTTACATTTAAAGCCTGGTGGTCCATTTCACAGCCAGCAATGTCAGGCCAAATCCTTTTCATGTTGTCATCTCTCTTGTTCCTCCCCTTGTGCCTCCCTCTGACAATTTTAGGGATCCTCCAAGATAATCTCCGCATCTCAGAGTCAGTGCCCTAGCAACCTTAATTCCATCTGCAACCTGATTTCCCCTTTACCATGTCACATAACATAGTCACAGATCCCGGGCATTATGATACTGACACCTTTAAGGCAACAGAGGAGTGTAGGTGCAGTTTGTACATACTAATCAACCGAATGAACAATATTGGAAATAATTATCTTTGTCTAGTCACCTTTTTTAAAATTCAACCATAGTTTTGAATTGATAATGTATATAAAGGCCTAAAATTTGAAAATAACCCAAAAGACTGTAAGTCTGCCTTTTTCACTTTAAAAAGTCCATTGCCTAGCTCATGACTCTAAAAATACTTAAGTTATAATGATAATGAGGGATAAAAGCCTGGCGGTAGACTCAAAAGACAGAGAAACTAGGTCAAGAGAAGAGCCATTGGCCACAACTGAGAAGACCCAAAGTTCCTTAAGATGTCCTTCAAGGCCACCCTTTTCTTAGACAGGGCCCCGCTTCCCTCCCCAACCTCACTTTCTGCACAACTTGCTTCTCCCTTTCTACACCATCTTCGCCCTGCCTCCATCACATTGTTCCATAACTCTGTGCTTCTGTTCACATGGGTTCCATGGTTGGAACGCAGAGACCTTGGACCAGGCCCCAAAGCACTGCCTCCACCAGGTCAGGCCTGGCACTGGGTATTGGGGATGCAGAGATGAANAAGTGTAGCTTAGGGTGGAAACCACTGCTCTACCCTAGTACTTACTACATACACTGTGGTTTCCACTGCACTTCTCTGACTCCTCAGTAGACTATGAGCTCTCTGAAGGCATCTACTTTGTCACTGTATCTCTTATGCCTACAGTAGAGGCCCCAGGAGTAGCCAAATGAATCCTTTATTATTTGACACGTTGGCAATGGCTTTTCTGTCCCGGCTGGGCTCCAGTTTCTACCTCTGGCTTTGATGCCGCTTATTCTTTGACTCCATGTCCCTTTTCTGAGCAGCTGGCAGCTCCGGCTTCCTGCCTCCCTCCAGGTTTTGCCCAGCAGTGAGGAGTGGGCTTCGCTGACTGTTGTCCCATGACTCTACTATCCTCACCGCCACCCCCCCCATTTATTCTAAAGGTGGAAGAAAAAGAAAGAGCAGATGACAACATTATCCTTGGTCACCTCTGACTTGAGTGCCAGGCCCATGACTCGGCACACCAGGACAGAGAGCAGCGTGTTTAGCGCCCAAAGCACGAGGCCAGGCGCAGAAGGTCTGTGTGCTACGCCCAGCTCTGCCACTGACTGTCTTGGGAGTCCAGTATCCCTTCTCTGATCTGAATTATTCATCAATGATTGGGTGGGGCAGACTGACAAGCGAAAGTTCCACGTTCACTATGATAATGCGATTTATTTGGAACCACTGTAGTTTCAACCCTCCAACTCTAACAAAAACCCAAGAAGCTTCTATGCTCAGGCAACGAGCTGACAACAAGCGGGAAATGCCTTTTGCTCAAGTTCTGCTTCAAAACTGCAGCCTTAGCATTTCAATTGTGATATACCTGCTTTCCTTTGAGAACTTCCCAAACTTCCTTTCTCCCACATTGGTTTCTCAGACCTCAGCCAAGCTATTCACAAATGTTCAGGAAATGTATCTGCTTTCTTGGGAAGCAGTCATTGGAGACTCAACATCAGCTCAGCTTATAGAGGCTGTCTAATTAATGACCAGAATGCTGATTCTCTTTGAAAAATATTTTAGAATGAACATTTCACCACCCCATTGTTGCCTTGGATAAGCAGATGAATTGGAGAAACAAACAAATGAATAAAAAAATCACTGAAAAGCTTTAAAATAACAGTCTAAACAGCAGGGGCCTGGTTTTCTAGATTTGAAGTAGGGGATTTAATTGTAATCCTGAAAGAATAAAGTAGCTGATTCAAGCACTTATGTTATAAAGACTATTTCCTGCTACTATTCAAAGCTGTGGCAAAAATAATAATATATGATTTCAAATTATTTTGAGTCGCTGCATGTGTAACTGACAAGGAAGGAAGGAAATTGGGTATCTTTTGTTAACTAAGAAATTACCTTTCTTCTCAAAATTCTCTGAGAAATCAGAGGACAGGACGCTAACCGAGTGATTCTGATTGGAACAGAAACCTTTGAGCTACTTTGTAAAATTACTTTTTTTTTTTTCTTTTTCTGCCAAAGGGGGGAAATCTTTTTCCAGATGAATGAGTGGGTAATTGAAAATATGATAGGATTACAGAAGACAATAAAAATAAATGTAATTTAAAAAGGCCAAAGATCATCTCTGACTTGTACATAAATAATGAAGCTACGTGAGGTGAGTCATGAGAAGCAAGTCTCTTCACTATGAACTTGGCATATTGATGGGGGAGCTGGGCACTTCCAGGGACAGGTGACATAAACACAAACAGATGAGACTCAGGCCTAATTAGTTTTCAGTGTGGAGCCTAATGAGTGAGGCTGTATGCTAATAAATGGCCACATTTAGGCGGCCATGGTATAGCTGTGTTAAACTAGGAAGCCCAACGTACTGACAAACACAAGCACAGTGTGTGTGTCCTAGAAATGGCTCAAAACATATATTGAACATCTTCTATATGCCAAGTCCTGGCCTAGAGACTCTTTTTAAATTAATTAATTATTTAAAAATATATTTATTTGGCTGTGCCAGGTCTCAGTTGCGACATGTGAAATCTTTAGTTGCAACACGCAAACTTTTAGTTGTGGCATGTGAGGTCTGGTAGCTCAGACAGTCAAGAATCTGCCTGCAATGCGGGAGACCTGGGTCCAATTCCCGGGTCAGGAATATCCCCAGGAGACAGGAATGGCTACCCTCTCCAGTATTCTTGCCTGGAGAATGCTGTGGACAGAGCAGCCTGGCAGGCTACAGTCCATGGGGTGGCAAAAAGTCGGACACAACTCAACGACTAAGCACACACATATTATCATCGAATCCTGTCAGGTAGATTTTCTTTTTCTCATTTTGTGAATAGAGAAATCAAGGCTTGGGGAAGTTTGGACAAACTCATCTTTGTAGTGCCGCTGTCATAAGGGTGACTTTCCTGAGACCCACTTCCAGGTTGGGAGGGCCCGATGCACACCTTCTTCCCCTCAGCAATACTTAAATTTTTGAGGGGAAGGAAGATGTAATAGAATGGGTTCTGGGTGGAGAAAGTGGGTTCTATTTGGGTCTATGTTTGCTTTGGGCCTGAAAGAAAGGAAAGATAGGGAATCACTATTGAGGGAACCCTACAGGTGTCAGACAGTTATCAGACAGGTGAGGCTTCCCTGGTGGCTCAGACTGTAAAGAATCTGCCTGCAGTGCAAAAGACCTGGGTTCCATCCCTGGGTTGGGAAGATCCCCTGGAGAAGGGAATGGCTACCCACTGCAGTATTCTGGCCTGGAGAATTCCATGGACAGAGAAGCCTGGCGAGTGACAGTCCTCGGGGCCACAAAGAGTTTGGACATGACTGGGTGACTAACACTTTCTCCTACAGGTGTCAGACACTATTCCAGGGATGCCTGACAACCTCAACCTTATGAAGGAGTCCCATGGCATCAGATGTGCTAGATAATGCTATTTTCTGGCCTCAGAGACATTCAATAACTTTCCTAAGGTTGCCCAGCTCTCAAAGAGTAGAGATGGGATCAGATTCCAATGGAACTGCATAGGAACAAGCACATGGAGACGGAGCAGAATGCATCCCAGGGCAGGAGATGTTGTGTGCAAGGCACAGATAAGTGGAAGTGTCCAGAGCATATTTGGAAATAGTCTCATGTTATTAATAAGTTAGCTAAGATCCAAGGAGGTACAATCACTTTCCCAAGTGGAAAAAATGTATATGATGGAATAGGATAATATCTAAGAAAGTGCTTGAGGCAGCAGCTGGCTCTCTGGAATTTTAATGTTTAGCTCTTTTCCTTTTTCCTAAAGTCACTCAGTACAGAACAGAGCCAGGTCTCAAATCCAAATCAACCCCCAAAGGAAATCCTTCTAATGCTATGTGATATGAAAGGGGATAGTGTATTCTGAGTCTGTGTACAGAGGTCACACCCACCCCTGGATGCTACCTGAAGATGAGGAGAGAAACTCTCATGGGGAGGCAGGATGTGAGGATGGTTGGAAGGATGAGGAGCTTACTAGGTGGACCACATGGTAAAAGTAAGGGCTCTCCAAGCAGAGGAAATGGGACAGACAAAAGCCAAGAGACCAACAAGTTTGATAGAGTTGGAGCTTAAAGTAGTAAGAAGGGAGGAGAAGGATGTGGCTGGGAAAGTAGATAGCAGTCAGGACTGAAGAGCTCTGGGTGCTCTGCAAAGACCCTGGGTTTACCTGGGAGTGACTTGAGACCATGAGAGTCCCTCAAGCAGGACAAGCTAAGAACACTTAGGTTTTCATTCTAAATGGTCATGGGTAAATTATCGCTGTTTATGGTAGCCAGCTTCCAAGCCCCCGGTCTCAGGGACATCTGCCTCTTAGTATTCACACCCCCGTGTAATCCCTCGCACAGGGTATCAGGGTCAGCCCAAGTGACAGTAGGATGTGCCACAGAGATGGCATGTCACTTCTGACATTACATTATATATATACATATATACACACACACACACACACACACACATATATATATATATATATTCCCATGGACAGAGGAACCTGGTAGGCTACAGTCCATGGGGTAGCAAAGAGTCGGACACAACTGAGCGACTTCATATATATATATATTTTTAGATTCTTTTCTACTATGGGTTATTATAAAATGTTGACTATAATTTTCTATGCTATACAGTAGGTCCTTGTTGATTATCTGTTTTATATATAGTTTGGTTCAGTTCAGTCACTCAGTCGTGTCCAACTCTTTGTGACCCCATGAATCGCAGCACGCCAGGCCTCCCTGTCCATCACCAACTCCTGGAGTTCACTCAGACTCACGTCCATTGAGTCAGTGATGCCATCCAGCCATCTCATCCTCTGTCATCCCCTTCTCCTCCTGCCCTCAATCCCTCCCATGATCAGAGTCTTTTCCAGTGAGTCAACTCTTCGCATCAGGTGGCCAAAGTACTGGAGTTTCAGCTTCAGCATCATTCCTTCCAGAGAAATCCCAGGGCTGATCTCCTTCAGAACGGACTGGTTGGATCTCCTTGCAGTCCAAGGGACTCTCAAGAGTCTTCTCCAACACCACAGTTCAAAAGCAGCAATTCTTTGGCGCTCAGCCTTCTTCACAGTCCAACTCTCACATCCATACATGACCACAGGAAAAACCATAGCCTTGACTAGACAGACCTTAGTCAGCAAAGTAATGTCTGCTTTTCAATATGCTATCTAGGTTGCTCACAACTTTTCTTCCAAGGAGTAAGGGTCTTTTAATTTCATGGCTGCAGTCACCATCTGCAGTGATTTTGGAGCCCAAAATAATAAAGTCTGACCATTTCCCCATCTATTTCCCATGAAATGATGGGACCGGATGCCATGATTGTTTTCTGAATGTTGAGCTTTAAGCCGACTTTTTCACTCTCCGCTTTCACTTTCATCAAGAGGCTTTTTAGCTCCTCTTCACTTTCTGCCATAAGGGTGGTATCATCTGCATATCTGAAGTTATTGATATTTCCCCCAGCAATCTTGATTCCAGCTTGTGTTTCTTCCAGTCCAGTGTTTCTCATGATGTACTCTGCATATAAGGTAAATAAGCAGGGTGACAATACACAGCCTTGACGTACTCCTTTTCCTATTTGAAATCAGTCTGTTGTTCCATGGCCAGTTCTAACTGTTGCTTTCTGACCTGCATACAGATTTCTCAAGAGGCAGGTCAGGTGTTCTGGTATTCTCGTCTCTTTCAGAATTTTCCACAGTTGATTGGGATCCACACAGTCAAAGGCTTTGGCATAGTCAATAAAGCAGAAATAGATGTTTTATATATAGTAGTGTGTAAATATTAATCCCAACTCCTAATTTATTCCCCCCTCCCAGTTTTCCCTTTTGGTAACCATGCATTTGTTTTCTATGTCTGTGAGTCTATTTCTGTTGTGTAAATAAGTCCATTTGTATCTTTTTTTTAGATTCCACATGTAAGTGATATCTTGTGATATCTGTCTTTCTTTTTAATAATTTTATTTATTTACTTAGTTTTGGCTGTGCAGGGTCTTCGTTGTGCGTGGGCTTTTCTCTAGTTGTGTGTGGGCTTCTCACTGCAGTGGCCTCTCCAGTTGTGAAGCAAATCAGTAGTTGCGGCTCCAGGCTCCAGAGCACAGGCCCAATAGTTTGTAGGGCACAGGCCCAGCTGCCCCGCAGCATGTGGGATCCTCCTGGATCAGGGATTGACTCCGTGTCTCCCGCATTGGCAGGCGAACTCCCCGCCACTGAGCCAGCAAGGAAGCCTGATACTGGTCCTCTTTTCCTGACTCGCTTCACTTGGTGTGATAGCCTCTTAGTCTGCCCATGTCGTTGCAAATGGCAGTATTGCATTCTTTTTAGCGGTGAGTGGTAAGGAATTTCTCAAACCCCTGCTGTGTGCCAGGGACTGAGCTGTATAGTGGATGGCACACCCCCCCTTGTAAGATCCAAGATGAATTAAACCCTTCCCCTGCCTTCTGTTTTCCTCATGGGAAAAACAGGCATATACAAAATTATGATTAAAGGTTGTCAAGTGTAACAGAGTTAGAACTAAACACAAAATCATATGATAACAATGAGAAAGCAACCATTGACTCCTGTGGATTAAAAGACCTGGAGAAGTTTCCTCAGAGAAGGGGACTTTGTATTTGGGCCAAGTGGCACTGGACTAAGGGTAGAAAGAGCAGCATCCCTGGGTAGAGGGAACCATAGGAGAAACGATGTAGGAACACAAAACCGCTAAGTATATTTTCGAAACTGTTAAATGTTTACCACTACAACCAGAAGAGCGTAAACCTAACTGATAGAAGTAGAAGGATACAACCAATGCAAGGGAACATGCATTTCTGTGTGACTCGTCATTAGCTTTAATAATCAGTCACCTGCAGCAAGATAGATGTACGTAGAGATTATCATACTAAATGAATACTAAGTGATATAAGTCAGAGAGAGACAAATGCCATATGATATGACTTATATGCAGAATCTAAAATAAATTTATATGAATGAACTTATTTACAAAACAGAAACAGACTCAAAGACTTCAAAAGTAAATTTATGGTTACCAAATGGGAACTATGGCAGTAGGGAGGGCTACATTAGGAGTCTGGGATTAACATATACACAGTGGTGGTAGTGGCGGTGGTTTAGTCGCTAAGTCGTGTCTGGCTCTTGCAATGCCATGGACTGTAGCCCACCAGGCTCCTCTGTCCATGGGATTTCCCAGGCAAGAATACTGGAGTGGGTTGCCATTTCCTTCTCCAGGGGATTTTCCCACTAGTATATATAAAATAGATAACCAAAAAGCATATTTGTATAGTATGGGAACTCTACTTAATATTCTGTAATAACCTTTATGGGAAAAGAATTTGAAAAGGAATGGATATAAATATAAATCACTTTGCTGTACACCTGAAACTAACAGACCATTGTAAATCAACTATACTCCAATATAAAATAAAAAAAAGGATCAGATTAGCAACTTAACATTTTAATGCTTATGGCATTTTAGTGTTTTCATAATAGAATAGTAGGCACCTTGCTAGTCCCTTTCCAATACATGATTTCATTTAACTTGCACAATTTGTTAATCCCCACTCCACAGATAAGAAGATTAAAGGGTAATGAAGTTAAGTAATTTGCACTAGTGATGATGGGTGGATTTTAAGTCCAGGCCTGTTGGAGGCCCCTTCACTTTCTGATTCCTATTTTGTCCTTTTCTCAGATTATTGCAAGAGCCTCCCAATTAGCCTTCCTGCTTTCACTCATCCCTCCCCTCCATTCTCTTCCCACATAGCAGCCAGAGTGGTCCTTGTAAAATATATATCCAATGATTCCACTTCTCTCCTCAAACCTTCCAGCATTGTCTCTCTCTTGGAATGACATCCAAAGCCTTTGGCCCTGTGGGATTTAGCTCCTGGCCACTCTCTGATCCCGCCCCTGGCTCTCTGTACCCTCACACATGATGCTTTTGCATGGAATGTTCCTGTCCAGGTAACTTTCTCTTCTTACATGCCTGTCTCTAACTGAACTTCCTCAATGACTCATTCTAATGTAGACCACTCCCTAAGCCCTAGTTCTCCAGTCCTTCTGTCCTCTTACTCTGCCTGATTTCCTCCATTGCACATATTAACCTGATATCAGATTCTTTTCTTTCTTTACTTGTTTATAATCTGTCTCTTTCACTAGAATGTAAGCTCCCTAAGGGCAACAAGTTTTATCTGTATTGCTAATGACTACCTAGGTGACCAAGGTATCCCAGTTCTCCTGGGACATTGCTGGTTTTAAAATTGAAAGGCTCACATCTTGAGAACTCTCTTCAGTCTTGGGCAGACTAGCATGATTGGTCATCCTACTGCTATTCCCTTTCAAATGTTGGGCTCAAAGCCCTGGGTAATCCACCCCTCTGACCATCATCTGTGGTACCCACCGAAACCAGAACAAATACATGCTAATTATTCATTTGGTCTCCTCCTTTGGAAACCTTCCTCAAGTCTTCTGATAAAAATCCATAGCTGTCTGCTCTTGGTTCCCACCTCATGTTATGTATATCTTCATTTAACTCATAGTTTACATTCTGGTTGGTTCAAGAATGTAATGGCCTCTTAGTCATTTACTAGGACTATATACTTCTGGAGGAGAGGAGCTATACTTTTGTGTCCCCAGAATATTTTGTGAACAGTGGATATTAAAAAAAAAACAAAACTTGTCAAATGAATATTTGTATAACCTGAATGAAGACTCCACAGTGAAACTTACATGTCAAAGTCATCATTCTCTACAAACAGAACCATCAGAGGAGGTGTACAGCTCAGAGCACAGCAAAAGGTGTTTTCACAGCAAGGGAATGGACCAGGCTGGGAGTTGAGTGCAGCAGAGTGTGTGTATGTGTGTACCTGTGTGTGCTTGTGTTATGTGCATGTGTATGTGTTTGGAGAAAAGGTGGCAGGTATGGGGAGAGGGGAAGAAGATGATAAGACTGAGAAGTAGAAGGGAAGGGGACCAAAGAAATCATGGAAACAAGAAAAGATTGAGTAAACAGTTTAAGATGGTCCTATGACTCCGGTTAAGGGTGTTTACTAAAGCGTTGTGCATAAGACTGGACATGTGAAAAATATTTAAGAGAATGTATGTGTTGACATAGAAAGATATGCACCATGCATTTTAGGCAACAAAATGATACATGGTGTGGTATCTATCACTCTAGTTACAATCACAGTTCTGGAGTCTAACTATTTCAATACCAACTCCTTCACTTTCCAGTCTTGAAATCTTAGGCAAGACATCAATTCTCTGAGCCTTAGTTTCCTCATCTGTAAAATGCAGATAATAGTTTCCCTTCATGGGACATTTTAAGGATTAACTGATTTGACATGGCTACAGATGCTACATATTGTTATGTTATTATCACTATAGAAGTCTATTAAGAGAGAGTATATGTGTGTGTTTTTAAAAAAAACTGAATGTAAGCTTATCAGTATTAATATGATTGTGAATAGTTTCAAATTTTACCTTTATGCATATCTGTAAGTTCTAATTTCTCCAACAAATGTGAATTAATAGCATAGTTATGTGTAAAAGATGAAAATAAATGGAGCAAGTAAAAGGAACTGGGGTAGGTATCAGGATTTGGAGTACAAAGCCAGGAAACAGAAGAATCAGAACAGGGACCAAGAGATAAAGGGCACGTAAAGGCAAGGGGGAAGATCAAGGCTGGAGGCAGCCAGATACCCACACCTGGCTTTTCTGAGCTTTCTCTGGGAGGGCAGATCACAAAAGTAAGGACAGAATAGGACCAAGTTGTTGAAATGCAGCATCCTCGATGAAACATTAGCCATGTATATCGGGTACCGAGGATTGTTTGAACTGACTCAACAATCTGTTTCTATAATCTGGGTTAATTTCTGATGAATTAATTTTTCAAAGAGTACCTGAAATTTGAAGCTTCTTTTTATCTGAATCTCATACTACTAAATTGAGATACTTAATTCCTCTAAAAGAAAAGTTTTTCAAGAAAGAGTTTGGCTTAATGCAGTAACTCCATTTACAGAATAAAGTGTCAGTTGCAGAGCTGATTTCCTGCCAAGATAGTAGCTACTGAGGATTCTGGGTGAAGCCCACAGCTGATGTTATCAAAGCACAATGGTCTCAGTTCATCTGGGTCTGCTCAGAAGAACTCTGGAGAAGACTTGACTTTCACCACTGTGAATGCATTTGTTTTTCAACAAATATGCACATAAAAATATACGGAAGCTAAATGCAATGTGGTATCCCGGAATGAATCCTGGGAACAGAAAAAAGACATGAGTGGAAAACCCGGCAAAAGCTAAAATAAAGTCTATAGTTGAGTTTTGACAAAGGTACCATGGTTGTGTAAGATGTTAACATCAGGGGACACCTAGGGAAGGACATATGGGAATTCCCTGTACTATCTTCACATTTCTGAAAATCTAAAATTATCCAAAATTGAAAGCTTATTTAGAGACATATCTGGGAAGAAATATAACTACAGCAGCGATGATTTGAGTTCCTCTTCCGAGCTCAGTCTTTCCCTACACTGTTTCAGCTGATCCTGTGATGTTATCTGCTAGCCAGTCCCCTGCAAGCTCTCTCACATCAGCAGTCTCCTCTAATGCCTCACCAGTACCTCTTCCCAAAGCATGTCAAATCCTCTCATCTGGTCTCCCTGGCTCCAGCATCTCCAGCATCTCCCATACACCCTCCCAGAAGGATCAGATTCATAGCTGATCTTACACCTCTGCAACCTGCTTCATCTCCCCAATGGACAGAGCAGGGTTTCTCAAACTCAGTACCATCAGAATTTTAGATTAGGTCATTCTTTTTTATGGGTGGCAATCCTATACATGGCAGGATATTTAGCAGCATCTTTGGCCTCTCCCCGCTAGACACCAGTCATGACCACCAAAATGTTTCAAGACATTAGCAAATGTCCCCTTGTGTGAGCAACACCACCCTAGCTGAGGACCACTGTCCTGGAGAATGAGGTCTCATTCTTTAGTCTGGTGTTCCAAGGCTTCCTGCTATTCCAGTTTTCAACTTTATTCATTCACCTTACTTCCCTCCCATAATGATCTTACCCTTTCTTGGACATTTTGTTTATACTCTTGGATCTTTGCTTCTATCTCTTGGGGAATTGGGAGGGATTGGGGGCAGGAGGAGAAGGGGATGACCGAGGATGAGATGGCTGGATGGCATCACGGACTCAATGGACGTGAGTCTGAGTGAACTCCGGGAGATGGTGATGGACAGGGAGTGCTGCGATTCTTGGGGTTGCAAAGAGTCGGACACGACTGAGCGACTGAACTGACTGAATGGACTGAATAAGGAAATCAACCCCAATCCAGTAGCCAGCACACACATACACACAACTCTGTTAATGAATGAATGAAGAAAAAACAGAAAAACACTTTTGGTCCATCTATCTGCAACCATGTAATACAACATTATGGACTTCCCTGGTGGCTCAGTGGTAAAGAATCTGCCTGCCAGTGCAGATGACACAGGAAACACTAGTTTGATCCCTGAGTTGGAAAGACCCCTGGAGAAGGAAATGACAACCCATTTCAGTATTCTTACCTAGGAAATCCCATGGACAGAGGAGCCTAGCAGACTACAGTCCATGGGGTTGCAAAAGAGCTGAACACGATTTAGCAACTACACAACAAAATGCAGCATTGTCTCCTGAAGCATAATTTCTTTCTATTCTTTTCTTCTCCCATTGTCTTCTATCTGTGCTTATCTGTTGTACACTACGTGTGTACAACATAGTTATCATCATTGTTATTTATGCATCCATCTGTCTCTCTCTCTCTTCCTTCATCAGACTGTGAGCTTATAGGATATTAATAAGTACTCAGTGTTAACTTGGTGTTTATTGTATTCTAGGTTCTGTGGCAAATAACTTAAAAATATCATCTTACTTATTCCCCACAACCACACTCTGTGACAGTTATTATTATTATCATCTAATTTTATAGATGAGGAATTTTAAGCTCAGTGAATTTAAGTTATTTTTTCAAGGTCACACATCTAGAAGGTGGCAGAGCTGAAATTTAAATTTAAATCACACAGCAGAGCTCACGTTCTAAACCTCACACTAAGGAACTGTTTTGTTTTAAACTGATCTTTCTAACTTCTATTGTACCAACAGCAGAGCTTTTATTTATAACTTAACAAACACTTACTTATTTTTAATTGAAAGGTAATTGCTTTACTGTATTGTTTTGGTTTCTGCCAAACATCAACATAGGTATATATATGTCTCCTCCCTCATGAACCCCCCTCCTACCTGCCTCCCCACCCCACCCCTCGAAGGGTTACAGAGCCCCAGTTTGAGTTCCAAACAGCAGAGCTTTTTACGTATGGAATTTGTACAATAAAGACCTAGTTTTTCAGTTGTGAAATCTAATTCCATCCAAGTAAAGTCATAAGCAAATCCCATCTTTGGATTTTCTAGTCTTTCATGAGGACAGTCCACACAAGTCACTGTATTATGTGATGAGGAATCAGCAGAATTTTCTTTTCAAAAGTCTAGGACAGAATCTTCCTTCCTTTGCAACTTGGTCAACCAGCTTGGGTGTTTCCATGTAGTGCCTGAGCCTGGTTCAGGCTTTGCCCAACAGCAAAGGGTCTCCATCACTGGGTCTACTGGATGGATTTTAGACCGAGGCAGTTTTAGACTTAGTATATGAAGGTTTTCTAGCTTTCTTCTTCTCAGCAATAATAGCTAATATTAACATGCATACTTATTATGTGCTAGGCTCTATCTTAAGTACCTCATAGGCATTAATTTATTGATATTTATCCTCACAATAGCCCAATGACCTAGATGCTATCATTTTCCCATGTTACTATTGAGGAAACAGATACAAAAAGCTTAAATAATATGCCCAAGTGATGTGACTCCAGAGCCTACATCCTTAATCAGTATCTTATATTGACATTCAAAGACATAGACTGTTGGTAAACTACTGAGAATCCTGTGACTGAAGGTACTCAAATAGAGGTTAAAATTTTTAATATTATGGATATTGCAGAGAATATCCCTTCACTGCCTGTGTTCCTACATCACTTTGTTTGGATCATTACAGCAGCACTGGTCATCAGCTATAAGACATAGTCATTAAACAGCCCGGCATTTTTTCCCCTGCAACTGTGAATTTCTTTGGTACAAGAAATGGGTCTTGGCTTTGAATCTACAACATCTTCCACTATGTCTGAGATATCATAGGTTTACATTAAGAATTTGCTGGATTTGTTGGCTAACTCAGGGCTTGAGCACAGAGGTCTGCAAAGGAAGTTATAAAGAATAGATTGCATTCTTGAATTCCTCTAGGCCAAAGGCACTTTGCTCTCTAGGGCTTTCTTGGCAAGTGTGATGACATCATCTACTGCTTTCCTAGGCCTGAAGGTCAGATGGCATGACTCCTGGAGTGGTTCCCTAGCTAGTCTCTAGACAGGCCCTGAGTCCATCAAGGACAATCTTTAAGAGTCTGATAAATCAAGTTATAATGACTCAACTACGCTCAGTCAGTTGAATCTCCTGAATAGCTAAATATACTAATACATCTTTTGGAAGGGAGACATTGGATGTGCAATGGGACAGATAATAGACCTTTGTTCAGGTCAGCATGAATGAGAGCAAGAGCAAGGCTTTAAAATATCTATTAACTTTTGGTAATTCTTCCTAATTTAAAGAAGTAACAAAGAAAGAATTTATGAAATGGAATTTAAGCAGAAATGAGATTTACAGTGGGTGGTTCTCAGAACTGGATACCAAAAAAAAAAAAAAAGTTATGTGAGTTCTGCAGGTGTTAGGAAGTAGGTAGGACCACTCTTTCTTGCTAGGGAAGGCTTTGGAGGGGCGCATTCTCAGGCTGGCCAAGACTGACACTAAGGAGCTGTCCACCCTAAGAACAGATACATGCTAGATGCTAGGCAGACTCGGCAGGCTTTGAAGACCTGAAGACCTGATGCAGATTCTGAGGCGCTTAATCAGCTGTAAGATTTGTGCCAGTTTTCCTATAAAATGAAGATAATAACATCGTTTTCAAAGGCACTTGAGAGGATTTGTGTGAATATAGAGAGAACAGGATCACAGACCATCTACAAAGTGGTGGATGGAAAATGGCAAGCTAGCTCTCACGGGGCCACACCACTAGTGCAGGGGTGCTGTTAACAGGACGCTTACATGGACGAGGAATGGGGTCAGAGTAGCTCAGACACAGGATTCTTTCATTTCACGCCGTTTGTGGCTAACTTACTATTCCAACTATATCTCTCATTATAGCCATAAACCCTCCATACAGACTTACCATTCTCCACTGAGAGCACCTTTAGGCTTTTTGACACACCATTTAACCACCCATCCTTCTCATCTACCTAATAATAGCAGGAGTCCTAACACAAGTCTCAGTCTATCTGCCTACATCAATCTATCTGTCATCTATCAACTTATCTGTCTGCCTAACCAGCCAGCCAGCCATCTATCATCTACCCATCCACCCAGTCCCTCTATCTCACCTATCTTTTATTTCTAGCTCTTCTCCACAACTTTATCTTTACTTTTCCCTGCCTGTATCTCTCCTTCTGAACTCCCCAAGGGCATTTCTTTCTTGCTGTTTAACATAAACTGTCCTTTATTTTTTTAAATTAAATTCAGTTATTTTTAACTGAAGAATGATCATTTTACAGTATCATATTGGTTTCTGCCAAACATCAACATGAATCAGCCGTAGGTACTATTTTTAAGTTAAGTGTCTAGTACAGTTGGACACGACTGAGTGACTTCACTTTCACTTTTCACTTTCATGCATTGGAGAGAGAAATGGCAATCCACTCCAGTGTTCTTGCCTGGAGAATCCCAGGGATGGGGGAGCCTGGTGGGCTGCCGTCTATGGGGTCACACAGAGTCGGACACGACTGAAGTGACTTAGCAGCAGCAGCAAGCTGTTATGAAAGCACAAAACTTACTATCTTGTCTTAGTCATTATTATATGCCTCAAAGGGGTTTAAATTGAGGTACAGAAAAGAAAATGAGTAACATTTACAAAGCACTTACTTGGTACCAAGAAATGTACAAGGTACTTTACATACATCAGTTCACAGAATCTTTGGGAACAACTCTGAAAGATTCCATTAGTCTCATTTTACAGTTGAAGGATCTTAAACTCAGAGAGGTTAAATGTCTTTTCCAAAGTCATATACAGTGGTAGAGCTAAATGCAATTATCCTAAGATGGTGTCTTTTCAGCACATCACACTCTCCCTATCAACAGTAGGAATAGCAACTGTGTCCTAACCTGCATGCCACCAGCATTCATTACCTTCTCTGAGCACTGTGGGAATGAGTCCAGAGGGTGTGCCATCCATTTGTCATCCTTGATCTCTACCACATGGTAAATATGAATTGTTTTCCCTACCATTTCTTCCTTACCTCATGAAGGTGTCTATAAACTTGGCTGGAAAGACAGAGCCAGGATGCCAGCCTCTCCCTTGGTTTGAGTCCTGCCCTTCTGTGACTACTGGTTCTGTGGCACAGAGAAGGTACATGATAGTAATGATGATGCATGAATAAATGAATGAATGATTAAGTGCATTACAAGGAGGCTGAACTGAGTCTAACATATTCAGATTAATTGCAGTCTTTAAAGAAATGAAAATGGAGAAGGAGCAAACAGAGTTCAGGCTACAGGGCAGACCACTTGAGCTCCCCTCTCTTAGAGTGAGGACACAGGGGCCACTTGAGAGAAAGACAGACCTGAGATCCCACTGCTGCCCGAGCCATCATTCTGTATGCAAATGTGAGCCTGTCATTTAAAGAACTCTGCTCCTGAACTCCTTAGGGCCTCCCAACTCAAGACTCAAGCCTCCAGGAGTCTGCATGAGTGGTATGAGCTGGGAGGAAACACCATCTTCTTGATGGATTAATTTATAGGTAAAAAGTGGCAGAGAAGTGATTGCCAGGAACTTCATTCCCCAAGACTTGAAACAGGCACTACTAATTATTAACCAGGGGGCCAAATGCTGAGGTCATGTTCCAAAGCAGAGGCTGGACTAGCAATTAATAACTTCCTCTAGCAGAAAAAATACGTTATACCATCAAACAAAGAGTGCAGAGGAGAGGCACAGAGAAGTTGAGAAGACTCACCGAAGCTTCTTCCAGGCACTCCCCTCCCACCTTCCCACAATGGATCTGAGTCATTGAGGCAGGGCTGCTATAACCTGGCTTCACAATGGGTGCTGCCACAGACAGCATGGGTTGGAAGAGATCTTTCTCACAATTAAGACATCCCCAAATTAACTTAGCTTCTTCTGAGGTACCTGCCATGGATCCATTTTCATTCTTGAAAACTCAGCTTAGGGTTAACTTAAAAATCCAACTGAGGTTAACAAAAATTCACCCAGCACCCACTGCATGGTATGCACCTTGCTTAACACTGGAGATGCAGAATGAATAAGACAGGATTCCTACTTCACTGAACTAGCTGTCCAGGAGGACAGGCAAGAAAAGAAATAATTAAAAGGCAGTAAGCTGGATGTGGTGGTGGTAGAGGAGAATGCTGATGCTTTAACAGTATTAGGGAAGGGCTTCTAGCACCCTTTAGGGGGAGTTTGGTTATAGGTCTTGGAAGACAGAATTGCTAAGAAATGTACTGGAGAACAAGTGAGTTTCAGATGGGAAGGAATAACATTCCAGATAGAGAAGTCAGTGTGAGTAAAGGCATGGCCTTGGGAACCAGAGTTTGGGGTACAGGACACTTCCATCAGGTCACTTTTATGAGGGAGCCACTCTGAAGTATCACGGTAGAGAGTGATGAGACTGGAGACTCAGGGAGGTGACAAGTTGCAGGTGGTCCTACTTGGCTGATGCGCAGGTCATTTAGAGCCTTAAAAGATTTTACATAGGAAAGTTAAGCATTCAGATTAATGCTCATTCATAGAGGCACAATGGAGGAAGGTTTGGAGATGGTGAAATGGAGGTAGGAGAATTGCTCTGTGATGATAATCTAGGAAACAGACGATAAAGTCATTACATTAGGGATTGAGAGGAGGTGGTACACTCAGGATAGATTAGCAGGGCTGACTGTACTATATGAGGCCCGTGGAGAAAGGGAGAGGGAAGAGTCTGGGACGATTTCAAATTTGAGCTTGGATACTGTTGATGCTGTGGTCTGTTGAAATAGAGATGAGGGGGGTAGGGCCAGGACAGTGTCGAGGGTCGGGATAAGGAGCTGAGGTCTGGTTCTCTGAGATGCTTGTGGCTCATTAATGTGGAGGTGTCCAGCAGATTGTTGAGACTTGGAAGACAGACTTAAGAGTTTTTCGTGGAAAAGAAAAGTGGAGTGGGTGGGTGGGGNGGGGGGGGGACTTGAAAGAATGTGTGAATGAAGTTAATCCAAGGCAACACAAACAGTGATAAGAGCTATGGGAGCAGGAGCCCATTCAGTAAAAATAAAAGAAAAAGCAGGACTGCTAGGAAAACAACTGACAAGCCAGTGCTCTCCACAGAGCCATGGGTCTAGGGGGTTCCAGAAGGAGGGAGAACCCAGGGTCAAATGCAGCCAGTGCAAGGTGAGGACTGTGGGTGCTCCCCGGGGCTGGAGCGAAGTCTGCTCAGGATCCACAGTGCAAGACAGAGGACAGGGGTGCGAGGCAATGATGGGAGGGCCACAGGAGGGGCAGGGTCAAGGATCTTGGCTGAGAAGGGCAGGAGGAAGAGAGAGCAGCCACTCACAGAGGCAAATGTCCAAAGGGACGTGTCATTTCTTGTTTATTCAGGATGAAAGAGACCTGAGCACATTTATAGGCTAAGAGGTAACCGCTAGTAGAGAAGGAAGGGGTTAAAGAAAAACTGAAAGAGGAGATATTTGATGGAGTGAAGTCCTAAGGAGGTTGAGAGGGGAAAGGAGTGAGAGTCAGGGGGAGAACGGCCTCCAACAGGGAAAACGCCTCTTCTTCTGAGCTGGAGGAGAGGAGGTGAGAAGCTGTAAAATCCAGTCATCTTGGAGAAGTGTATAAAACGTTGGTGGGACAAACATGGCCCCTTCTCACTCAGCAGCCTTGTGAGCTGGGAAAATCCGCTTCCCCAGCCTTGTTCTTACCTGTGATGAGGTTGATGGCACCAGCCTGGCTGGTGATCAGTGCATCAGATCAAGTATGTAAGCATTTGTCACAGTCCTGCCACATAATAAGTACTCAATGATCAACATGTTTGTCCTGTTTTTAATCACTGATTTTATCATTATACTGTTTGATTATGGATGCAATAAGCTTTTGGTGCAGTGGCAAAGAATATGTCTGTCTATGCAGAAGATGCAAGAGACTCAGGTTTGGTCCCTGCATCGGGAAGATTCCCTGGAGTACAAAATGGCAACCCAATCCAGTATTCTGGCCTGGAAAATTCCACGGAGAGAGGAGCCTGGCTTTGGGCGACTACAGTCCATGGGGTCATAAAGAGTTGGACACGACTGAGTAAACAGGCAAGCACAAGATTTTGTGGTTTCCTAACCTGCACACCTAACCATCTTTGCCATTGTTAATGTTTATAAAAATGTTTTGAAAGGCAAATAACTTTCTTAAACTCTTGGAACAAAATTGTTTTCTTAAGTAAGGACTGTATCCTATGGAATATAGTATATATTTATATCATCTGACATATGTGTGAAGCACACATAGACATATTTATTCATGTATTATGCATATATAATATACATTATTGCATGCATATAACATGCTTATATTATACATTAAAGCATACATAAAGGAGTACTGAGGTATTTTCTTGTCATTTTTTTCTAGCTTTTTCAGTCTTAAAAGTTTGGGTTTTTTAAACAAGACACTACTTTACAAGAATTCTGACAGTGTTCCTCTTGAGCTTATTTTAAAACTGATTCTGAGAAGCTTCTAGAAAGGCTTGTCAAAATGGAGCATATTAAAATGTGGAAACTCACCGAAGAGGTTATTTGTCAGAGCGGAGCATTTTGTGGGGCTGGTTTCACCTCATTCTGCGGAGTCACAGCATCATGGGTGGGTTGGGCTAGATCCAGATTACATTTACATAAAACACTCCCGGCAGAAGCCTTCGATCTTTGACATCTTTTTTCTTTTTCCTTTTGCTTCTTTCTCTTTTTGCTTCCTTCCTCCCTCCCCCATAACCTTCCACCTTCCCTCCTTCCCTTTCTTTCAAGAGCAAATAAAAAATACAGATTGTAGCACTGTACTCATGGAAATGAAACAGCAAACATCAGTAATCACATCTGAATAAGTCTTCAGAGGCGACAGAGCTCATTCATTTCATAAGTTGCTGATCACTGGTCAGCAATGGGCATCTTTCTTTGACCTGCATTCAAGTGCTGTATGCACTATCCAGGCTCAAGGACTGGAAAAGACACGTTTCTTTCTCTTAGGAGATCCTCATTGACAGGAGCCCTGGGATTTAGGGCATGGCTTGTCCAGAGTACAGTGCTAATAAAGGTGGGGCTTACAGCTTGAATTAGGCTAAGTCCAAGTGCAGTGCCACTTCCCATATGGCTGTGCTGATCCTTAATGAGAAACAAGGTCTTTTCAATGGGATTTACAAATGTTGGCAAGCAGGGTATGAAATCCATTTTATCAGCTAAGAATATTCTCTTTCATTCTTTTACATTCTACTTAGAAATGAGCTCTGTCCTCATTTCCACTCCCAGTTAAGCCATTTGGTTTGTCTACCAGCTACTTAGCTATATATTTTGAGCTATGACGTCTTGGTTACAACTCCCACGCTTTTATTGGGGGTGGGGGCAGTGGGGATTCCAACACAAATTGAGAAGGGATAACATGCAGAACAAGGTAAGTAAGAATAAAGTTTTACTATAACTAACAGCAGGAAGAGAAGTAGCTTAGAGTAATCCAGCCCTGACTGCTAGCCCACCACCTCTGGTGTCTTGATCACCAACCATTTTACAGATGGCAAAACTGAGGTCTGTGTACACAGTCTTCTACTTGTACATAAGTTGCATACAGCATGGCCTGGAAGCCAGTAGTTGAGAAATGAGTTAAGAACGCATAGAAACGGCATAAATCAGTTGTTTTAAATTATATTTATGCTGGGAATTTGAGGGAAGTACATTAAAGTCTGCAAGGAGATCCAACCAGTCCATTCTGAAGGAGATCAATCCTGGGATTTCTTTGGAAGGAATGATGCTGAAGCTGAAACTCCAGTACTTTGGCCACCTCATGCAAAGAGTTGATTCATTGGAAAAGACTCTGATGCTGGGAGGGATTGGGGGCAGGAGGAGAAGGGGACGACCCAGGACGAGATGGCTGGATGGCATCACGGACACGATGGACATGAGTCTGAGTGAACTCCGGGAGATGGTGATGGACAGGGAGGCCTGGCGTGCTGCGATTCATGGGGTCACAAAGAGTTGGACACGACTGAGCGACTGAACTGAACTGAACATTAAAGTCTTTCTAGGAAATTACAGCAGTTGAGTTTACAGTCCTCCTCCCAGCTGGAAAAGTATGTTTGGGCTGGAAGATGACAAACAAATGTCTGTTCCTAATTTTCAAGATAATAAAGGCACTATTGTTAAGTTGCTAAGTATGTCTGACAACTTGCGACCCCATGGACTGTAGCCCGCCAAGTTCCTCTGTTCGCAGGACTTCCCAGGAAAGAATACTGGAGTGGGTTGTCATTTCCTTCTCCAGAGGATCTTCCCAACCCAGGGATCAAACCTGTGTCTCTTGCCTTGGCAGGGTGGATTCTTTACCCACCGAGCCACTGGAAAAACACCAAATAAAGGCAGTAAATGAGGGAAAACATTCTGATTACAAGTACTGAGCAAAATTTGAGGACAAAATTGAGGTTATATAATTTTCCCAAAACACAAAGGGGAAGCAAACAGAAAACAGCATTGCTAAAGGAAATCAGTGACTTTGGTTTTAGCTTAAGAGCAATGTGACCTGTGAAAGAGCCTCACCCCTCAAACTCCTGCCTTCTTCTTCAGTGTCAAAGAGCAGCCAAACTCTGCTCTTTGTACCCCCATAGGATCATTTGGAGAATCAAATGAATTAACACATGGAAACTACCTTGAAAAATATAGTTAGAATCGAGTGAATTATCACATGGAACCTACTGTGGAAAATAGAGTTTTCGGTGCTAAAGGACTGTTCTTATGTTTCTAGAATATAAAGTCTATGGCAAATCTTAGAGGTGAAAGGAGTCTTGAGTGAGTTGATAACCTCTAGGCTGCTTTTGTCTTCTCATCTGTAAAACAAGAATAATCGTATTTCCCTCATAGAGTTGCACTGAGGATTGAATGAAACAATCTTTATGAAGTACCCAGTGCAAACATGTACTCAATTTGTAGTACATGTAGCCCCTGGAGGGTGGGCTTTAGGGCCAGAAAGCCTGGGTTCAAATCCTACTCTGTTACTTAGCCGTTCCCTGGCCTCATTTCCTCCCTCCATACCAAGGGTAAGAGTGTCACCTCCCTCACAGGACCATTGTGAGGACCAAAGCACTCAGTCTGTGTAAATGCTTTGTGCCTGGCATCTAAGAATCCCTCAATAAATGGGAGCTTTTACATAAGGAGATGTATTATAATTTTTATTAGTGACTGCACACTAAGGCTCAGTAAGAATCCTCAAATATCAGTATTTTCAGACCTGAGTAAGATCTAAAGGGGGCAGCAACCACCCCCCCTCCCCAGGACCCACATAGCAGTTTGCTCTCTAGCACTCTGAGGGCATATAATTGCTCCTGAACAAACACACTCTGTCTCTGAGTTTGGACATCAATGGACTTGAAACACACATTAGGATAATCTCTTAACCATGTCCTATAAATATTCATTGTGGTTTAAACCCTTGTCACAATGAAGGAGCCCAACAACAATTCCTTGGGCTGGTAAGTCTCCCTGTCTCAGAGCAGCCAAGGAGGGGGCGGGGTGGGATGCTGCAGGAAGGAGCCAGGGCCTCACCTGGATGGGCTCAGCCCATCCTCCCAGCTTCCGCCCCGACCTGCCTCTGCCTTCCTCTCCTCCCACAGGGAGCTCAGCCTCCGTCATTTAGCCTCCCCAGATCCTGGCATAGTTTGCTCTACAAAGGCTTGTTGAATAAATGAGGATGTCTTAGTGGAATGACTGAATGAGTTCTCTCTGCTTGACTCTCTGAATGAGTCAAATAGTTCCTTTTACTACTGGGATGAGGAACAGAATATCTCTTGGCTCAGATGTGAGCCACCCAGAGTGTTCAGTAATGATCAGAAAGAAAGAGAGGGGTGATTCTGGAAGGACAAGAAACTGGAGATCTCAGAAACCTCTACTGTAATATCCTAAGGGGTCTTCCAAACTTGGTTCTCTCTAGTGGATTCTGATATGCAGGGTGAAGAGGACCCAGAAGCAGAGGTACCCGTGGAAAAAGCCATACTTGCAATCTGGTAGGAACAACCCTTTCATTTCCTGAAGACCCCAGCCCGTGCCTGGAGCAGGGGATGGAGAGGGTGTGACTGGAGGATTAGCAGGAGGCACGCAGATGGGGAGTGTGACCGAGCATCTGTCAGGGCTGCTGCTCCACGGAACGTGAACCAGGGCAGGCCCTGCTTTAGGAGGCTGGAAAGCTCAGTAACAAGCATTACGGAATCCCTTTATGGTGCCACACACTAAACGCTATTTATACATTGTCTCTTTTAATCCTCATACTCATTGAACCTCCATATTATAAGTGAGGAAAATAACTTGAAAGAGGTTAAGCATCATTCTTAGATCACATAACTTCAAACTAAGATTCAAATGGAGGTTCATTTGATTTCAAAGGCCATGAGATTTTTCAGGACCCTTTGTTCCTCACCAGGCCTGTGTCCTGGGTAATCAGGATAAGTAGGCTTTAGGAGGAGAGGCTGTAGTGGGCTTGATAGTCCAGGCAGATATCTGTCTAGACTAGAGCCCCAGGTTCAAGGTAACAAAACAGCTATATCCTAGCTGCTTGTGGGGTCTTCCTATCAGGTCCTGTCTGGTGGGTTGGCTTGGCTCAGAGACTGGGCTCAGTTGAATCCACGGGTGACAGGAATCAGGGACAAATACACAGCACCTGGAAACCCAATTATGCACCCCTGGGCTGAGGACTGGTAGGAAGGGTCTGCCATTCTTGTTTCCAGGCTGCCTGGTTCATTCTCTACCTCCTCATCCATAAGAAGATACCCATAAGGAAGAAGGAGGAAGAGGGCATAGACTAATGAGAGTCTGCCGGGTATCTCCTTCCTATATTTGCACAAAGGAAGCTGATGGCCTCATCACTGGGTCTCCCCCATACAACCACAAGTGGATGGCAGAGAACGGGGAGCAGGTGAAGGGGGCAGGAAGGGCCTTGCAAATGGATCTGTGATCCATTATGCAAATTTCTTACCCTTTCTGGGCTTCAGTCAATCTGTAAAAATGAGTTACTACCATAAATGAAAATAAAACTCTGTGACTCTGATGAAGAGGCAACATAAGTGTTGAATTGTATTAATAGCACCTTGAAATTGATAATAAGAATCCCATGTACTAAGTTGCTTTAGTCTTTTCCAACTCTTTGCAACCCCATGGACAGTGGCCCACCAGACTCCCCTCTCCGTGGGATTCTCTAGGCAAGAATATTGGAGTGGGTTGCCTTGCCCTCCTCCAAGGGATCTTCCCTGCCCAGAGATGGAAACCATGTCTCTTATGTCTTCTGTGTTGGGAGGTGGGTTCTTTACCACTAGCACCACCTGGGAAGCCCAATACATCTAGTTAGTTTGCAAAATGCTTTCACATACATTGCCCTGGCTACAATAGGTTGGGTGGTGCTATTCAATCCCATTATATGGACAGGAAAACCAATACTCAGAGAGGATACATTTTGTTCAAGGTCACAGGTTGAAAAGAGATGAACCTGGATGTTGGGCGTTGGTGTTGCATGATGTAGACAATGTGTATGGAGTCATATATAGCCACAGTCTAAGAAAGTTTAAATAAATAATAAACGTTGTGATGTGTTGCTTTGTCTGCTGTAGAAATGAAGATGCAAGCTGTAGAGGCTAAGCAACTGGCACAAATTCCTTCTCTTCAGGCTGTGAGTCTGTTTTGTAAATAAGTTCATTTGCATGACTTGTTTGTAAAGATTCTGCATATATGATATCATATGATATTTCTCTTTCTCTGTCTGACTTCACTCAGTATAACAGCTTCTGGGTCCACCCATGTTGCCGCAAATGGCATTATCTCATTCTTTTTAATGGCTGAGTAATATTCCACTGGATATACGTTACCAGAGAGGAAGAGTGGGAGCGAGGACTAGTTAGGGAGTTGGGAATTGACATGTACATACTGCTATATTTCAAATGGATAAGAAGGACCTACTGTATACCACAGGGAATTCTGCTCAATGCTATGTAACAACCTAATTGGGAAAAGAATTTGAAAATAAACAGATGATAATCCTTCTATATGTATACCTGAATCACTTTGTTGTACAACTGAAACTAGCGTAACACTTAACCAATTATACGCCCATCTAAAATAAAAAGTTAAAAACAAGAAATAAAAGCACAGAATAGAGTAGTGTAGCTGAAATATGAACTCAAGACTGTCCAGCCCCCAAAGCCTTATCTTTATATTCCTGCCCCAGGTGGCAGATTGTTATTCTTTAATCCAACAGGTCATTATTGAGTTATTATTTTATGTTCCAAACTCTGATTAATCAAAACACTGGGGGAAAAAATGATAGAATCCTTGCTCTCATGAAGCTTATATTCTGTCAATAAACATAGAAATAAAACTGAATATTAAGTTAGATTATGTTTTGAATTGTGTATGCCCTAAAAAGTTGAGTTAAAGTCTTAACCCACTACATTACCTCAGAATGTGACCTTATTTGAACATACGGTCATTAAGATGTAATGAATAAGTTAAACTGAGTTCATACTGGAGTAGGGTGGGCCCTGATTCCAATATGACTTCCATCCTTCTAGAAGGACAGAAACACACAGGGGGAACAGGACTGTCTGAAGACAGGGACACGATCAAAGAGATGTTTTTACAAGCGAAGGAACATGAAGACTTGTGGCAAATACCAGGAATTAGGAAGAGGACAGGGAGGATTCTCCCCTACAGGGTTTGGAGAGAGCGGAGCCCTGTCTCCACCTTGATTTTGGACTTCTGGCCTCCAGAACTGTGTGACGATACATTTCTACAGCTTTCTGCCACTCAGTTTGTGACTCATTGTTATGTGAGCCCTAGGCAACTACAGAAGGAGACGCTATTTAGAACAATGAAGCAAGGAACAATAAACATTTAAAAATTCAAAACACCAAGGATGTTTTAGGGGGCGTCCCTGGCAGACCAGTGGTTAAGACTTCATCTTCCAAAGCAGGGGGTGTGGGTTCAATCCCTGGTCATGGAGCTAAGATACCATATGCCTTGGAGGCCAAAAAATAATAATAATAATAATAATAAAACAAGCAATATTGTAACAAATTCAATAAAGACTTGAAAAAAAAAAGTCCACATTAAAAAAAAAAATGTCCTTTAAAAAAAAGACGTTTTTGGAGATGAGCAAAGACTGCCATGGAAAAGACTCTGATGCTGGGAGGGCTTGGGGGCAGGAGGAAAACAGGACGACAGAGGATGATATGGTTGGATGGCATCACTGACTCAATGGACGTGGGTTTGGGTGAACTCCGGGAGTTGGTGATGGACAGGGAGGCCTGGCGTGCTGCGATTCATGGGGTCTCAAAGAGTCGGACACGACTGAGCAACTGAAATGAACTGAACTGAACTTAACAACTGCCAAAGACACAGACCTGAGGCCTTTCCATCTCCATGTGAGCACTCTGGGTGCTGGGCTGCCCACCACATGCTGCCCTGCAGGGCCTATGCCTCCCGAGGCAGGACTGGTTCCTGTGGCAGCTTCCCAGCTCACCTCTACACGAACTTGACTCAGAAGGGTTTGCTGCTGCTGCTGCTGGTAAGTCGCTTCAGTCGTGTCCAAATCTGTGTGACCCCATAGACGGCAGCCCACCAGGCTCCCCCATCCCTGGGGTTCTCCAGGCAAGAACACTGGAGTGGGTTGCCGTTTCCTTCCCCAAAGCATGAAAGTGAAAAGTGAAAGTGAAGTCGCTCAGTCATGTCCAACTCCTAGCGACCCCATGGACTGAATTAAGCCTACTAGGCTCCTCTGTCCATGGGATTTTCCAGGCAAGAGTACTGGAGTGGGGTGCCATTGCCTTCTCCTCAGAAGGGTTCACTAAGCAAATTAATAATGTAAACAAGATCTCAGCTAGCACCTTCCACACAGAGAAGGCCTACTGCACAATAATTGTTTGCATACAAATGGATGCTACAGTTGAAAATGAGTCTGTAATGCTCTTGAAAGCAGGCCATGAGGACTGCTGATGGGGGACACTTTGGTATTTCTTGCATCCTTCTTGCTATTGCATGAACAATAGTAAAGCTACACAGAGAATGCAATGGCACCCCACTCCAGTACTCTTGCCTGGAAAATCCCATGGATGGAGGAGCCTGGTAGGCTGCAGTCCATGGGGTCTCGAATAGTCGGACACGACTGAGTGGCTTCACTTTCACTTTTCACTTTCATGCATTGGAGAAGGAAATGGCGGCCCACTCCAGTGTTCTTGCCTGGAGAATCCCAGGAACAGGGGAGCCTGGTAGGCTGCCGTCTGTGGGGTCGCACAGAGTCGGACACGACTGAAGTGACTTAGCAGCAGTAAAGCTACAAAGTGCTGTAAATCTTAGGTTGCGTTTTTCACACTAGGCTTTCTGTTTTTTCATTTTCACAACAACCCAGGATGGTGGGTGTTAGGAAGGTTCCCATTTAATAGATGAGGACACTAAAGCTTTGAGAGGTTGGGAAACTAGCCACAGCCCCAGGGAATGCCAGCATGGGACCTCAAACCCAGAGCATCTGCCTCCAGATTTAGTGGGTGGCTAAAAAATAGAAAAAAGCATATTGTTTTTCTACAATTCAGTTGTTTACAAATCTTTTAATAATATTTGACCTTTGATTGATTACTAAACGCTAAGGAAACATTAAATCATTTAGTTCTCCTGTAATCAATGAAGTCGGTATTGTCATTCCTATCAAAAAAAAAAAAAAAACACAAGAATCTCACAGAAGTTATGTGACTTTTCTAAGACCACATGGCAGGTGGTTGGACCTACATTCAAGTGAAATGAAGTAATTCAGTCATGTGGGACTCTTGGTGATCCCATGGACTGTAGCCTACCAGGCTCCTCCCTCCATGGGATTCTCCAGGCAAGAGTACTGGAGTGGGTTGCCATTTCCTTCTCCAGGGGATCTTCCCGACCCAGGGATCAAACCCGGGTCTCCCACATTGTAGGCAGATGCTTTACCATCTGAGCCTTGAGGGAAGTCCTACATGTAAGCAGGGACTGGCTAAACCCAAAGCCCAGCTCTCACACACCCTCATCTTCATTCACTCTGAGGGCAGAACCAGTGAACCAGTGAAGCTGCTCAGTTGTGTCCAGCTCTTTGAGACCCCGTGAATTGTAGCCTACCAGGCTCCTCCATCCATGGAATTTTCCAGGCAAGAGTACTGGAGCGGGTTGTGCACAAGTGGTTGTTAAAAACCCAGAACTCTGGACCCCACCAAGACCTGCTGGATCAGAGTTTGTGAAACGGATGATGTAAATATTCTAATGGCTTTTGTCTGATTTTTTAAAAAATTAATTTTGTTCACTTTTGGCTGCGCTGGGTCTTCCTTGCTGTGTGTGGGCTTGTTCTAGTTGCGGATAACAGTGGCTGCTCTTTGTCGCAGTACGCAGGCTTCTCATTGCAGTAGCTTTTCTTGTTGCAGAGCATGGGCTCTGGGTGTGCAGGTTTCAGAAGTTGTGGAACGTGGGCTCAGTTGCCCCTTGGCATGTAGGATTTTTCTGGACCAGGGGTTGAACCCATGTCCCCTGAATTGGCAGGTGGATTCTTTACCACTGAGCCACCAGGGCAGTCCCTCTGATGATTCTTGATGCTGCCATTCTCTGGGGAACAGGGTTTCACTTCTTTAGTATGTATAAGGGCTCCCTAATATCCCCTTCTTTGGGGTTCTTGGACAGATGTTCCCCAAACAGCACAGAAAATAGGTCCCAGCTGGCTCTGTGAGGGTGTCCGGGGTTGGGCTCTGCAGAGATGTCACCTCCAACTGTTACTCCTCACAGCCAGGGGACAGAGGTACCTGCCAGGGAGAGGAGAGAGCCCCTTGGGCCCCCATTCTAGCATTTTCATTTATCATGCAAATGAACAGAGTGAAATTAGGTCATGTCAGGGCTTGCAAATCAAAATTGTGTCAGAGAGCTCTTCCATGGCCAGAGTCAAGGGCTGGCTATGGGTTCTTCAGATGCTTCTAATTTGGAATTTCCCAGCCAATCAAGAAGCTCCTTGTGCCACGCTTCTTCAGCATGAGGGGTGTCTATGGCCAAGGTCTCTGGATTTGCAGCCAGGTCTCAGCTTCAGGCTCTGCTGAATTCAGATAAAGGACCACTAAGTGTCCTAAGAGTTCAGTGAAAAATGCTGTGTGTCCTTGGAGTTAGAGGCCTGCCTGGATTAGACGTAACTGATGCTGCTAACACTGCTCCAGACTAACTGCTTATCTTCACAGAACTTATCTTCCAGAGAGCACAACCTGGGCTCTGCTGCTTATGGATAGGGGTCATGGGGCAAGTCCCTTGGCCATCTAAGTCTGTCTTGCTCTCAGTATATATTGCATGCTCTTGAAGAAGGCAACTCCTCATGTTTGTCAATGGGTGATACATTAGGGATATGCATGCATAGTCCAAGTTTGACTTATAATGCTCCCCTCATTAATTTAGTTACACATTCGTTCACTATACAGTTACTTGCTTTTGGTAGGAGCGTTTGTATGGATTTGCATCTGTCCTTCCCCTTGAAACTGCAACCACATTTCTGACTCCATTCCTAAGTTTCTGAGGCAAGACAGTCAAGCCCTTTGCACCCAGTCAGAATTTGCTACCTGCTGCTGAACCACTGCCTGAATAAATGAATAATTCGCTATGGAAGCAGTTGGTCTTTATTCAAAAGCACCAGCTTCTTTTGATGGGTTGGCTTTGCCAGAATAAAGAAAAGTTCACCCCTCCCAAGGGGCAGAGGGCTAGAGTTGATGACCATCATGTTCAAAGACCTCATAGTGTTTCAGAAATGACCTTGGGGTTAGACCCACCTGAAATCTTTAAGCCAGGCAGCCACCCACCCCCCCAAGTTGGTAAGGAAGAGCTGGGTGTTTAATAACTTCAAGCAAGCCAGTGACTAAGAGGGAGCTGAAATTCAGAATATTTGTTTTATTTTTAGCAGGTGTGTTCTCCCTTGTTAGCAGCGTTGGCGGCCCCTTCGATGCCGGTTTCCTTATTCCATAATAGAAAGATACTGGGCTTTGAATACAGACTAATCAGAGTTCAGATTCTTACCCTTTTACTTCCTGTCCTTCTGACCCTGGGGGGACCGCTCAGATTCCCCTGTAAATGAGGTAACAGACCACTAGCCACTCCACATGGCTGCTGGGACGGTTAGCTCAGGGGGAGAATATGAAGCGCTTTGCAAACCACAGCTCTATATAGATCTAATTAACATGACTATTTTTGTTCCTTCAGTTCTATTTTCTTCTCTTAATAATTACAGAATCTTGTGTTTGGAGGAGAGCAGATTCATGGGCCTCCTTGTTAGAATCAATTGGAGAGCTGGTTCAAGTAAGACTCCCTCTGGGCCACTGAATCAGTCCTGGGGGCTGGGGGAGAGGAAGCACCCTGTGGTTTAAGAACAGTAAGGTTTGACAAGCACTGATCTAGTCCCTTAACACATGCAGCCTCTGCCACCTCCCTGAGAAAGGGGGTTTTCATCATATTACTAATACAGACCAAGAGAGAGCGGTCCAGGCTATTTAAAGGTTTGGCTACACTCACAGTTGTTTGGAGAGAACACACCACACCACGCAGAGTCACTCAGGAATAGCACCACCATCAGTCAAAAGGCAGAGATATGGGGAGTGGGGGGCAGTGTGGGAAAAGGCTTTACTGTGGTTTCTGCCAGAAAAAAGTGGTGAGGCAGGGCAAGCCAGCAGGCTGACATCAGGACTGTCCCTAGTTGCCTGGTACCCAGCCCTGGGATGCCTAAGACAGGAGGAGAGCAGCCTGGAGGGTGAGAGCCCAGTAGGAGAAGGTAGGTCAAGAGTGTGGACTTTACAGGCTATCAAAGAAAAAGAACTGCCCAGCTTCAGCCAAACCCTCAAAACAAGGCCAACACGATCACATTACATCCTTTGGGATCATTGGTATCAAAATGCAGAACAAAACAAATAAACCCTCCAAACCAGAAAATAACAAGTCTTGACAAGAATGGAGAGAAAGTAGAACACTTGTGCACTGTTAACAGAACACTTGTGCATTGTTAGTACAGCCACTGTGGAAGACAGAACAGTGGGTCCTCAAAAAATTAAAAATAGAATTACTCTATGACCTAGCAACTCCACTTCTGGGTATATGCCCAGGAGAATTAAAAGCAGAGTACTGAAGAGATATTTGCACACTCATGTTTAGAGCAGTATTATTCACCGAAAGTGAAAAAGTGGAAGCCCGCTTGACAGATTAATGAATTAGCAAAATGTGAATTATTATTTAGCTGTAAACAGGAAGGAAATTCTGGTACATGTCACAACATGGATGAATCATGAGGATGTTGTGCTTGGTGAAATGAGCCAGTCATTATAAGACAAATACTGTATGATTAATGCCACTTATATGAGACCCTAAAGTAGTCAAACCCATAGAGACAGAAAGCAAAATCACGGTTGCCAGAGGCTAGGAGAAGGGACAATGGAAATTGGTGTTTAATGGGTATAGAGCTTTAGTTCTGCAAGATGAAAAATATGCTGGAGATTGGTTATACAGCAGTGTGACCACATGTAATGTAACTGATCCATATACCTTAAAACGGTTAAGATGCTAAATGCTGTGTGTATTTTGCCACAATTTAAAAATCCGGGTCAAGACAGTACACACACACACACAAAACTATATTACAAGCGGTCACTCATCTCCACTTGTATAATCTACAAGGATACAGAACTCACTGTCTCTTCAGGTAGCCCCATCCATATCTGGCCTTCTGACTGTAAGAACCTTCTTCCTGATACTCACCTAACACCTATTCTCCTGTAACTTCTCTTTGGTCAGAGTTTTCTTTCAGGGCCACATAAACTAAGTCTTACTCTTTTTCTGTGCATGCATGCTAAGTTGCTTCACTTGTGTCTGACTCTTTGTGACCCCACTGACTTGTCCCCCAGGCTCCTCCATCCATAAGATTCTTCAGGCAAGAATACTGGAGTGGGTTGCCATGCCCTCCTCCAGGGGATCTTTCCAACCAACGGACTGAATCTGCATCTCCTGCAGCTCCTGCACTGCAAATGGAGTCTTTACTGCTGAGTCACTGGGGAAGCCCACTCTTCCACATGATGCCAACTGTTCCAACGTTTGAAGCCAGGATCCTCTCACTTTTGGGTTTTGCAATCCGTCAGTACTTAGGAATTCAAATCCCCTCTCTTCCTTTCACCTCTATCTGATCTCCCTCATTTGATCAAGGAAGAGAGTTGCATGAGCAAATGCTCAGACTGTACAGGGATTTAGCCATGAAACCTGGACCAGTGATGATAATTATAGCTACTAGTCTCTGAGCATCAGTTACATGCCAAGCATCACATGGGTGCTTTATGGACAACTCATGGCACCTGCATCACAGTCCTATGGTGTGGGTATTATCATGCTTGTTTTACAAATGGGTTGAAGCCCAGAGAAGTGAGGATACTTGCCTGGGGTCACTCAGCCAGTACTCCAAGACCTGGCACTAGAACACAGGGTTGCCTGACATTGTTCAGATCAGGGTATTTTCATTTCCTCACCCTGCCACAGTGGGCTGTGACTAAGAAAATTAGATTCTGAGCCAAAGCAGGAGAGGTGTCTACCAGCCTCTGGGTCCCTCTTTGGGCCGCCTCTGCAGAGATGCCTCAGGGACTCAAGCGCCTGCTGGTTCTATCTGCGAGGCTGGCGGAATGCCTTGTCAAACACCCAAGCATATTTTGTCACTTTAAGAAATCAAGGCAATTTCTGCACTTGACAAAGGTAAAATCTTTTAAAGCTTTGGAGGATTGGGAAAGGGAATAAAAAAGACATTAATAGAATGACATATTTTTAGTGTAACACTTCAGAGAAAACCTCTGGGGGAACAAAAAATAAAATGAGCGACCTAAATATGTTTTTTTTTTATACTAGGAGCTTCAAAGGAGTGGGTTGTGCTGGATATTTCAGTGCCCCAAATCTGCAAAGGATTTAAAAACAATGGGAACTCTCTTGGACAAAGTCTCTGCTTTAGTCTGTAAACTGCACCAGCCTGAATGCTGGGTTGAGTACTATGAGCTGAGTGACTATGGGTGAAATATTAATGCTCAACATTCTCAGTGTCAGAATCTGTAAAAGAGAATGTTGGTACTAACATCATAGAATTATAGCGAGATTTATATGAAACCAATGTATATTAAAATTTTATTAACTATTTATTATATTTAATATAATAGTTAACATATAATATNGAATTATAGCGAGATTTATATGAAACCAATGTATATTAAAATTTTATTAACTATTTATTATATTTAATATAATAGTTAACATATAATATGACTACATTATATTTAATATTTATATTAACTCAGTTAAATTTGATTAAAGAATAGGAAGCATAATGCATGATAGGCATGGGAAAAATGGAAATATTCTCCTTTAGTTTATTGGTAGGGATTTTAGCTGAAAGTTGGACAAATAGCTCACTTAAGAAGGTTATTAAAATATCTTCTGTTATTTTTGCTATGTTCCTGAGAATCCAGCAAATAATAATTTTGCAATCAACTCTGAACATTATGAGTTGATAGGAGCCTACCCTTTCTGTGGATCCTGGGTGTGGGAGTCTGGCTGGGGTATCAGTAGTGTCAGGAAGTGTGGACCCTGCTTCTAGCTTCATCACAAGGGCAGGTGCCACCCCAATAGCCATGCTAATCCCTGCCTTCCTTACTAGCAGGATTCTGACTTTGTTTAGATAACAAAGTATCAATTTGCTCAGAAAGGTGGACTTGGAATCGGAGCATAAATCATGATTGATCAAAGCCAAGGACGGAAGTCTCAGCATTTTTGCAAGTGACTTTTAGCAGTGAGCCCATTACCCACTTCTGACAACTGAGAGAAAGCAAGGGGCAGGGGGGCTTCAGGAAAAGATTTTCCATTCTGATGAAATACTTTTTCCTCCCTGCTTCTGCGTACTGGCAAGTGAGGACGTGATGCCTGAAGCAGAGCAGCCTTCTTGTAACCACGAGGAGGAAAACTAAGAGGTATGGAAAAGTGAACTTAGAGTATGGAAATAATGAAGCTGCTGAGTTAGCATATCTTAGAACTGCCTGCCCTATAAAACTGGTTATGTGGCATGGTAAACCCTAGTGTTTTCAGCTACTTTTGTCTAGGTCATCTGTTACTAAAAGCATGCTAAAGGATACAAAAACAAACTTATCCTGTGACCCTAGACACCTGCCCTGTTTGGACCTGAGTTTCTTCTCGTATTAAATACAGGTTTTGGTTAGATTCGAGTTGGCAAATGAGTAGCCTATGGGCCAGTTTCAGCCTAGCAGTTGTGTTTGGGTGTCCCTGTGCCTCATACAGGGCTTCCCAGGTGGTGCCAGGGGTAAAGAATCCACCTGCCAATGCAGGAGACACGAGAGATGCAGGTTCAATCTCTGAGTCAGAACGAATCCCTGGAGGAGGAAATGGATGCTCACCCCAGTATTCCTGCCTGAAGAATCCCATGGACAGAGGAGCCTGGCAGGCCACAGTCCATGGTGTCACAAAGAGTTGGACACTTCTGAAGTGACTTAGCACGCATGCATGAGCATCACACAAACCAAACATCTTAAGAAAATGTGAGTCTTGTACTTCCTGAAACTCTTCTAACTGTCCTTATGAGCCTCCACCCTCGTGGGATAGTGGTGAAAAATGGAATCTTGTCTGTGAATCCTGTCTCCATCTCTTCTAGGATGAAGCGTCTCTTTGGACAGCATGGCTCTTCTCTTTAAATGCTCATGGCCAAGGGTGAGGGAGAAGGGCTTGCATGCTCTTGTGGCTTTAGAACTATGTAGCTTTCTTTAGATCTGCGGTAGGACTACAGGGTCGGTTGTGGCCCTAGACCCTGTGCAGAGCCTGCTAAGATTCAATGGATCTTTCTGGTTCTTTGGAATATTGTGCTGTTTCCACAGTTGAAATCTTTGGTTCAGACAGAATTCCTGTATTTTTGTAACCTCTGAGGCCAGTTTTCTCCCAGCTACCTGTGCCAGACACCACCCTCCCCCCCCCCCAGAACATTCCCTCCTGGATGTCCAGGAAGACAGGTGTGGTGTGGAGAGGTGTTGGGGAACAGGAATAGTACTTAGATCTATTATCAGAGACACCTCCATACATAGCATAATAATATGCTCTCCAACAGGACATGGTGCCAAGGCAGATGCTGAGAGTTCTCGTTGTCTCTCCCTGGCAGTTCCCAGAGGAGCTTCCTGTGTTCCTGAGTCCCCTCATCCCTACCAGGATACTATCTCTATCACTAATTCACCTGTCTTTTGTCAAGATGTGGCTCCTACACAGTAGGAGATAGAGATGAGAGGTAAGAATCTTGCTCTGTGCTTTCCTTGTCAATTTCTTCCTTTCTACACACCCTCAAGACAAATGACCCAAGGTTTTCTTTTCTTTTTCCTGATTAGAAGGAACTTCCTCTGTAATAAATCCTTCTCCATTAGGACTTGAGACATAATAGCAGACAAGTAAGAGAAACCTCTTAAGCAGAGACAATGTAAATCAAAAGAATTTAAAAAATTATATCATTGTACTGTATTTAAAATCATTTTTACTTGTAATATTTTTAAAAAATTATAAGATTCTAGATATAAACCTAGATTTTTATCTTCTCTTGAAAGTTTAGAAGCTCGGGCAACATGGAACTCACACTCTTACAGCACAGGAATTGGCTTGCCCTGAGTGGTGTGTTCTTTTCTCCAAGGGTGCAGGTACCAGCTGGTTATTCATGGTCTGGACATTCCCCTTTGCCTTGGACCTTGAATGCACCCAATGTATCCTTCTTGTATGTTCTCCTTCTTGGCACTTAATTTTCTAAGATCCACTCCACTTACACAGTTTGGACTCCATGTTCAACACCTCTCCCTGCTCCCACCCCATGTCCAGCACCCTGCTAAGTGCAGTGGGGAATATATTGTTGTTTCTGTTTAGTCGCTAAATCATGTCTGACTTTTTTACAACCCCGTGGACTGTAGCCCACCAGGTTCCTCTGTCCATGGGATTTCCCAGGCAGCAATACTGGAACAGATTGCCATCTCCTTCTCCAGGGGATCTTCCCAACCCAGGGATCAAACCTGTGCCTCTTGCATTGGCAGGTGGATTCTTTACCAGTGGGCCACTGAGGATTTTGACCTGATTAAACATATGATTATCACATGAATATATATTTTAAGTAATACATAACCCAGTTAAGTATGTGCAACTAACACATTTTAAAATAACAGGAAAGGGTTCATAAAACCCTCTAAGAACCTTTGAATGTGTCATTTCACTATCGTTCTTTGAACCAGCTTTGGGACTGTGGACAGGTTACCAGGGCCAATTGGACTCTTATTTCCTCACCAATGGAATGAAGAGGGCAGGATTAATCCCAGGGCTCTGAGATTACCTGAGTTTACCCTAACAAGCATAAAACCTAGGATCAGCAGACTCAAGGAAAGCAAGACAGACTTCACCTTTAGGAAGTTTATAGTCTGGTGGGGGAAATAAAGCAAAACCACACAACATGGAAAGCATCACAAAACACAGAGGACTTACAGAGTTCCAGGGCTCAGTGCTTAGAACCACTTATCTTAGAATCAGAGGGAGCTATAGAACCTCTTCTCTTCCCACCAGCATTTTCGCCTACCTCCTCTTCTACTCTGAAAATACGATTCAGGATCAGCCCTGCTCCTCCAGAAGCCCCCAAGTTTGGGTGAGTTAGTACGTCCACAGTAGTCCTGCATTTCTGCACAACTGCTGTTTATTTGTGTGTCCTCCATTGTGCTGTGACTCTTGAGGACTAGGAATGTAATCAATATCTGTCTTATTTTTGGCTTTGCCAGAATTCCCTACCCATAATTTTGAAAACAACACTCCCTTCTCCTTGAATTGATTATGCCATCACCTCGTTCCATGCAGTCCTGATGAAACAGCCCATAAAGATTTCCATAGCGCATGCACATACACACACACACACACACACACACACACACACACACACACACATGTCCTCCCTCCAGTTGGGAAGTAAAATTAAACCAGATTCTTTCACCAGGGACTTAGAATCTTGAGGGAAGTGACATGCTGTGACAGAATAGTGAAAGACTTTGAACCAAATCATTCTTTCTGCGGAGTCCATTTGCTCCTGTTTTTGTGATCCACTGGCCTGTCCGTGTTCCTTTTGTCCGCCCTTGGATGTTCAACCCTTCCTTAACTCTGCAATTTTCAGAGTACTCCCCTGCTCTGCCTTTAAAAAAAAAAAAAAAAAAGTTAGACAAAGCCATCACTCTCCACTGCCTACAACCAACAATTCTAACTCATACTGGGATCAAATTTTGTTCAACTTTGATGCCTATCACTGTGTCCAGCACATGGTGAGCTCTGGAGACAACAATATTAAATTTTTGTTAAGTGAGTAAATTTCCCACCAGTGCCACTATCCACTGTATGGCATCCCTGAGTTATGGCCATCTCTTTTCTTTCCATTAGACCATGGCCCATGAAGGCAAGCTCAGTCTCTCACTAGGTGGCTCAGGTGGCTATTCGGAAAAATTTCCCAACTGAATGCGATCACAAATCCCAAATTGTTAGAAAGTTCTTCCCAAATGAGTTATTATTCACATTGCCCTCCCCCAGCTATTCCTTGTTCTTTGCTGGGACCATGAGAATTCTTCCATCAGATAATTTCAAAGTCAGGGCTAACCACATCAACAGGGCTTCAGGGTTTGCTAAAAGGTCTCTAAGGCATAATAATATCTCACATTTGAAAGGCAAATAATACTTAGAGGGTTTTCAAAGCACTTTACCAACTACCAGGTAATTTATTCTTACAAAAACTCTGAGACACAGATTGCTGTGGGATTACCAGTTCTCCATTTCCCATGTCAGGAGACGCTATCCCAGAAAGATCATCTAATTCTTTTTTCCAGGTCACACAGCTAATACAGGGCAGAGTTGAGACTCAGTGCCTAATCATTATGGCTTAATTCACCCACCTTTTCCATTTTACCTCAAGTCCCTTGCCAGAGGATTATAATAATCATTTCAGTGATGAAGATATGGTTTTAGAAGAAGTGTTCTATTTCAGCTTCTTTATTGGTCATTATAAAATATTTTCTCTAATTCTTCCATCATTCAATAGTGTATGATTATTTCTCTATCATGGTTGAGGAAACTGAGGTTCAGTACAACAAAATACTTGTCCAAGATCACCAGGTAAATAAATACTAAAGCTGACATTTGAACACTGAATATACACATCAGACATACAGGGAGTTGGATCATGCTTGTGTGAGTACCTGGCTTGTGCCTGAGAAGTCCCTTGAGTACAGTTTAATTCCCTGACTAGGGATCAAGGTCTCAGCAAGGTCAACAGCCATTCCCTTCTTCACTATATCTGGGCCTTCTGAAGCCACTTTGTTATTCTCTTCTTCCATATCCTAAAATCTTTCTCCATCCTTCCCACACCTATTTGTATTAAAAGGCTTACAAAATCCTAGTAGGAAGTTTCATTGCTGAATGATTTATGAGGAAAGAGGGTAGAGTGTCTACACACAGGGGAAGAATTGGGGTTATTTTTATTTCTCTATCTGTGGGCAGCATCACCTCCACATGGAACATGCTTCCCACAGCTACACTAAGACCAACCAGACACATCTGTATTCTGTTACTCTGCTTCTGCCCATACTCCTCCCCCAGAGGAACCGTGTTTTCTTAAAGTTCATCTGCAAGGTTCTATTCTGAGCACTGATAACACTATAAAATAATGGTAAAGTTAATTATTGGCAAATTGAAATGGAAGTGCTATCTAAATTCTTAGGACATTCACATTACTATCAAATGAGTTTATTGTGATTAAAATGATTAATGACATCGCAGTAAATACCAGAGAATTAAAATTCTGAACACAAAGAAGGTTAAAGTCTTATCATCATTAGAGTACATCAAGGGAAAAACGTGAGTATTCTCTCTATCTGTTTACATTAGGGAAAGAGACAGGGGGCAAATAAAGAAAATCAATTGAATCTTCACAAAAATGAAAATCTGGGGGCTCATTTTCTTCTTTATGTAGCATTTGGAACTAACATGTCTTGCACAGGAAGAGAAACAGTAGCTCACAAGTAACTTAAAATGGACCACTGAAACAGAATTGAAAGACCAAAAATAGATCCAAGTATATTATAACATTTTAGCATATATTCAAGAGGGCATTTTAAAGCTGGAGAAAAAGCTGTATTATTAAATAAAGGTATAGGGGCAACTGGCTTCTCATTGACTGAGGGGAGATAATTACCTTACATGTTACCCCTAAACAGATTCCCGAAAAAATAGCTAGATAAAAATACAAGTGACTATTTCTCTATTTCTATTGTGTTGAGGTGGGCAAGACATTAGAAGAATCATTTCAAAAAGATAAACCAGAAAACATTAATAGATTTGATAAGACACAATTTAAACTAAAATCAAAAAGTAACAATGACCTGGATAAAATATCTACATTATATTTGAAAGCTAAAAGAGAAAACCTTTATATTATTTTTAAGTATAAAGAATATCTTCAATATATAAAAATCTACAAATAAATAAGAAAAAGATAACTTTCTGTTATAAAAATGAGCACAAGACTTGAAAAAAGAAATAACAGCAGCCAATACACTATGAAAATATTTCCTCATCAGTAGGAAGAAAATGCCCAGAATAAAACAGACTAATGACTTAAAAAGTCATAAAACATGCAAGGTATCGGCTTATAGAGTGATAGATGGAACTTTTGAAACAGGAGGGGAAGGGGCAGGAACAACCTTTAGAAGAATGTCATAGCCAGAAGACACATCAACTGATCAGGGGCTTCTCTTTATGTTATACCATATGTTATACAACTCTCTTTATGTTATACAATTTATGGTAGTGGTGGTTTAGTCACTCAGCTGTGTCCTACTCGTGCGAGCCCATGGACTGTGGCCCGCCAGGCTCCTCTGTCCATGGGATTTCTCAGACAAGAATACTGGAGTGGGCTGCCACCCTTCTTCAGGGGATCTTCCCAGCACAGGGATGGAACGCACAGACCTGTGTCTCCGGCACTGCAGCTGCTGCATCACTGCTGAGTCACCAGGGAGGCGCTCATACAATCCATTGTTGCTGTTCTTCAGGGGTCCAGTCATGTCCCACCCTTTGCGACCCCACGGACTGCAGCACACCAGGCTTCCTGTCCATAATCAACTCCCAGAGTTTGCTCAAACTCACATCCATTGACTTGATGATGCCAACCAACCATCTCATCCTCTGTTGCCCCCTTCTCCTCTTGCCCACAGTTTTCCCCGGCATCAGGGTCTTTTCCAGTGAGTCAACTCTTTGCATCAGGTGGCCAAAGTATTGGAGCTTTGGCTTCAGCATCAGTCCTTCCAGTGAATATTCAGGGTTGATTTCCTTTAGGATGGACTGGTTTGCACAAATCCATCAGTTTAGTATCATGTAGAGTAGTTCCACTGCTCTAAAAATGCTCTGTGGTCTACTTATTCATCCCTTACTCCCATTTATTTTTAAAACTTAAATTCTTAGCGCTTCTGATATGCAGCCATATGATGGTAAAGTTACTTTGTAAATGATTATGGAAAATGTGAGAAGGTGAGATGTAGTGGCCTGTAAACAAATTGCTGGTGCCACTACCACAGGGAAAGCTGTGCTGCCCCTTGAATGGGATATATTCTTGGCAGAAGGCAGCATGGCTCAGTGCAGAGAACCTATGCCATAGAATCTTGCTGGCCTGGCTGAGATTCACTCTGTTCTTCAGTGACCATGTGACCTTTGGCAAATCCTTTACCTTCTCTGAGCTTCAGTCTCCATCATTTATACAATGAGAAAAACAACACCTACTTACAGAATGGTATAAGGATTAGGAGCTTCCCAGGAGGTGCAGTGGTAAAGAATCTGCCTGCTAATGCAGGAGATGCAGGATATGTGGGTTTGATTCCTGGGTTGGGAAGATCCCCTGGAGTAGGAAATGGCAACCCACTGCAGTATACTTGCCTGGAAAATCCCATGGACAGAAGAGCCTGGTAGGCTACAGTCCATAGGGTCGAAGAGTCAGACACAGAGATCATTTAGGAAAAGTGTCTGGTGGCAGGCGCATGTTTGATGCTCAGGAAATGCATGATATACTATGGTGATCATCACCACAGCCACATTCAAGAATGAATGAACCAAACAAAATCATGAAGGCAACACTAAAGTGTAGAAATATCAAGATCAAAGTTATCTTACAAAAGTTAAAATTCTGAATTGAGACAGTATGTTCTAAGGGGAAATGTTATCTGTTTTGGAAACAAATAGATCTCGGTTTATATCCTGATGGAACGGAGGAGAACCTTATGCAAGCTTCTGTCCCATTCCCACGGAAATACAAAGGCTCCTTTAGCCTTTGTCCCCTGCCCTTGTTTGTAGAAAAGCTGAAATTCCCTAGATCTCCCTGGGTCACAGAATAGCAGGTTCAAGCAGTTAAGGATTAGGACAACAGAGTCACAGACTCAGTTTCTGATGCATATCGCTGAGTTGTTTCACAGATACTAAAACTGCCAGGAGAGGGAAAAAACTAACAGCAGGATGACCAGACTGCAGCCGGGACAGAAGCTGCTCTGTCTTGAGCAATGCTGAGTCTATGGCTAGCTGTCTTCAAAGAGCTGTCTTTAAGAGAATGGGATTAACACCACTGCTCATAGTAATCCTTATCTTTGCGGGCATCATAATAATTGTAGCTCATTTTGCCCATGTATGTAAGCAGACAAGTAAAATTGTCAGAAGAGAGATACTTCAGACCCATGTCGATACTTTTCACCCTAAGACCTCAATGCCCTTTCTCAGCATGAAGAAGTTACAGAAGACAGACCTTCATCCCTAATCCCATAGAAATGGAATGATACTCTGACAAGGAGGGATTTGTAGGCAGCTCTTTGCAGGAAAGGACCCTTAGCAGGAAACCTGTTCTCTTCCCAATGTAAGTAAAGCTACATTGTAACTAATTATTAAATCAGGCATCCTCTTGCTCTACTCATCCCATGGCTGGCTCAAGCGCACCTTTCAAATCTTTTGATCACACAATACCTCGCCTAATCTGTTGGTTTTTTCTGTAGATCAAAGAAGTAGACATGAAGAATAAGTAATTAACAGATGACCAGAGTAATCTCATGAACAAACTGTGAGAACAAGACAGCTTCTAAAAAAAGATTACATGAAGATGATAAGCCTGCATGCAGTGGGGGATGGTGATGATTCTGACCCCCCATCTCAATGATTAATGAGATTTTATCCTTTGGAGAAGGCAATGGCAACCCATTCCAGCACTCCTGCCTGGAAAATCCCATGGATGAAGGAGCTTGGTAGGCTGCGGTCCACGGGGTCGTTAAGAGTTGGACACGACTGTGTGACTTCACTTTCACTTTTCCCTTTCATGCATTGGAGAAGGTAATAGCAACCCACTCCAGTACTCTTGCCTGGAAAATCCCAGAGATAGCAGGGCCTGGCAGGCTGCCGTCTATGGGGTTGCACAGAGTTGGACACGACTAAAGCAACTTAGCAGCAGCTTAGCAGCTGCATCCTTTAAAAACTTTCATAACCCAGCAGAATCTTAGGTGATAGTTTTTGGGGTACATGAGTCCACCATCTCCCCAGACTGTTGGTATTCTGATTAAAAGAACCTTTCTTTTCTACCAGTCTCTGCCTCTCTCTCAGGTATTGATTTTTGAGTAGCAAGCAGCTAGACCTGAGTTAGGGTAACACTGATTCTACCAACTGACAGGCTAAATAAATCCAAGTAAGTTGCTTGTACTTTATGTGTCTCTGTTTCTTCATCTGTAAAACGAGACTGACAAGTTTACTTCACAATGTTCCTAGAAGGCATAAATGAAATAAGTACACCACCTTGCATCCTGTCTGGTGCATAGTACATGCTCAGTACGTGTAATCTGTTTTTTGCCATTGCCAGTGCACATCTGCCTGAGACAGGTGTGCTCATGCTGACAGTGTCAGAGGCCCTGGGGAAACCGTCCAGAGAAAAAGCTCTGATGAGTATGTGTAGTGGAGTTTTTCATTCTTTAGAAATCTTGGGAAGGAAGAGGACTAATAAGTTATTTCATCTGCTACTTTCTTGCTGGAGGATCCCTGGCTACAAATACACTCTGTGATGTTTTTCTCAGATAAGTTACAAATAAGCCCCAACTTGCCTTGAAAGGATTTCTTCCATCTAACAGGCTGGGGTGTTAGTCCTGATACTGTGAAATCCCTTTAGCAGAAAGCCTCTGGGCTGTCAGTGGAGCTGGTCCCTTCCTGAGTGCTGGTACTTATAGAGATAGATAATGGAAGATTTCCAAATGGGAACATCTGGAAATGGAATAGGAAGTCTCCAAGGAGAGGGAACACTCATTATTCAAGGCTGCCTTAGGTGATGTCTTCCTGGGAAGGTTCACTGGGAAGAAGAATCAAGGATATGAGTCCTAACTCCCAGAATTTTTAACAAAGCCAAGAGGGCTATTTCTGGAGCATCCTAGGGTCGCTTCTTTTCCTAAGATATTTAGAACTAGATCAAAAGGTCAGCCAGTGCAGTGACTGCCTGAGATGCCCATATAATAGAAAGTAGCAAAATCTCACTGAAAATTTTATTGTGCCAATTAACACAAGAGGCCACATAGGATTTTTTTATACAATGGATGATATTAAATTGATTGCACATTAGTGAGGAGTCTTTGGGCTATACATAATAGAAAACCAAGTTGAACTAGATTTTTTAAAAATTGTGGCAGAATGCATATTAATATATAATTTACCATCTGTATCAATCAGGTCTGGCAGCCTAATATCGTATCATATAACAAAATATCACAAGTTGGTGGCTTAAACAGAATCTTATTTTCTCATAGATCTGGAGGCTAAAAGTGCAAGTTCAAGGTGCTGGCATGTTCAGTTTTCAGTGAGGCTTCATTTCTTGGCTCACAGATGGCCATCTTCTTGCTGCGTCCTCATATGGCCTTTCCTCTTGGCAAGTTTGGAGGGAGAGCTTTGGTGCCTCTATCTCATCTTATAAAAACATCAGTGTTATTGGACAGTTCCCACTCATGATCTCAGTTCAGTTCAGTTCAGTTCAGTTGCTCAGTCATGTCCGACTCTTTGTGACCCCATGGACTGCAGCACACCAGGCCTCCCTGTCCATCACCAACTCCCAGACTCTACCCAAACTCATTTCTATCAAGTTGGTGACGCCATCCAACCATTTCATCCTCTGTCGTCCCCTTCTCCTCCCTCCCTCAATCTTTCCCAGCATCAAGGTCTTTTCCAATGAGTCAGCTCTTCCCATCAGGTGGCCAAAGTATTGGAGTTTCAGCTTCAACACCAGTCCTTCCAATGAACACTCAGGACTGATCTCCTTTAGGATGGACTGGTTGGATCTCCTTGCTGTCCAAGGGACTCTCAAGAGTCTTCTCCAACACCACAGTTCAAAAGCATCCATTCTTCAGCTCTCAGCTTTCTTTACAGTCCAACTCTCACATCCATAGATGACCACTGGAAAAACCATAGCCTTGACTAGACAGACCTTTGCTGGCAAAGTAATGTCTCTGCTTTTTAATATGCTGTCTAGGTTGGTCATAACTTTTCTTCCAAGGAGTAAGCATCTTTTAATTTCATGGCTGCAATCACCATCTGCAGTGATTTTGGAGCCCCACAAGTAAAGCCTGCCACTGTTTCCCCATCTATTTGCCATGAAGTGATGGGACCTGATGACATCATCTTAGTTTTCTGAATGTTGAGCTTTAAGCCAACTTGTTCACCCTCCTCTTTTACTTTCATCAAGAGGCTCTTTAGTTCTTTTTCACGTTCTGCCATAAGGGTGGTGTCATCTGCATATCTGAGGTTATTGATACTTCTCCCGGTAATCTTGATTCCAGCTGTGCTTCATCCAGCCCAGTGTTTCTCATGATGTACTCTGCATATAAGTTAAATAAGCAGGGTGACAATATACAACCTTGATGTACTCCTTTTCTTATTTGGATGATTCCATGTTCTATGTCCAGTTCTAACTGTTGCTTCCTGACCTGCATACAGATTTCTCAAGAGGCAGGTTAGGTGGTCTAGTATTCCCATCTCTTGAAGAATTGTCATGATCTCATGATCTCACTAACCTTAATTACCTATTTAAAGGCCCTACGTCCAATATATTCACATTGAGTGTTAGGGCTTCAATATATGGATTTGGGGGGCTTCCGCTGTGGCTCAGTCGGTATAAAATCTGCAATGCAGGAAACCCAGGGCTGATTGCTGGGCCCAGAAGATATGCTGGAGAAGGAAATGGTAACCCACTCTAGTATTCTTGCTTGGGAAATCGCAGGGACAGTGAAGCCTGGTGGGCTACAGTCCCTGGAGTCACAAGAGTTGGACATGACTTAGTGACTAAGCCACTGCCACCATCTAGATTTTAGAAGGACACAGTTCAGTCCATATCAACATCTCAACTATTTTAAAGTGCATGGTTCAGTGGCACTAAGTATAGTCACATTGTTGTGCAACCATCGCCCATCTCCAAAAGTCATTTCATTTACCAAATGAAAATTATGCAACCATTAAAGAATAAGTTCCTGTTCATCCATCCCTTTAGTCCTTGGCAACCACCATTCTCCTTTCTGTCTCTATGAATTTGACTACCCTAAGTATCTCACCTGAGGAGAATCATATACTTGTCCTTTTGTGCCTGGCTTAGATTCCTTTTTAAAGCTGAATAATATTCCATTGTATGTATATATTACATTATGTTTATACATTCTTAATGTTGCCATGAACAAGGGTGTAACAAGTAAACATGGATATTTATTATTGTGATTGTGGTATGGCTTCCTGAGTGTAGGCAATGTCAAAATTTATCAAATTGTACATGTCAAATATGTGCAGATTATAATTTGGCTATTGTTATAAAATACAGCTATAAAAAGCATACATGAAAAATAAATGTTTATTGGGACATTTGACATTGAAGTTCAAGAGAGCAGCTAGCTTTGTTTCAGGGAAGAGCCAATTCTGACTCCATGATGGATCTGTTTCTTTGACTTTAAACTTTGTTTTTCATTGCTTTTGCTGTTTACACTATACAAAAGCATTTTTTGCTCTGTATGTACAATCACATAATGGTCTGCCTCAGGAAATCCTGACCCTTTCTTTACCTGAAGAGGTTAACATATCCCTTCCCTGAGGTTGGCCATTCCAGGAGATATTTGCAAGATAATAGTCTTTACTTCCTGGACTCCTCCCATCAGTCAGTTCAGTAAAGTCACTCAGTCTTGTCCAACTCTTTGCGACCCCATGAACTGCAGCATGCCAGGCCTCCCTGTCCATCACCAACTCCCGGAGTTCATCCAAACCCATGTCCATTGAGTTGGTGATGCCATCCAACCATCTCATCCTTTGTCGTCCCCTTCTCTTCCCTCCCTCAATCTTTCCCAGCACCAGGGTCTTTTCCAATGAGTCAGCTCTTCGCATCAGATGGCCAAAGTATTGGAGTTTCAGCTTCAACATCAGTCCTTCCAATGAACACCCAGGACTGATCTCCTTTAGGATGGACTGGTTAGATCTCCTTGCAGTCCAAGGGACTCTCAGGAGTCTTCTCCAACACCACATTTTGAAAGCATCAATTCTTTGGTGCTCAGCTTTCCTTATAGTCCAACTCTCACATCCATACATGACCACTGGAAAAACCATAGCCTTGACTAGACGGACCTTTGTTGACAAAGTAATGTCTCTGCCTTGCCCTCTTTGTTCTATAAAAGAACCTGGCATCCAGACCCCAGCAAGATTGTTATTTTTAGACATTAGTCTGCCATGTCTTCTCAGTCAGCTGACTTTCCCAATAAGATCATATTCCTTGCTTCAACACCTTGTCTCTTAAAGTTAATAGCCCGTCGTGTACCATTGGTAACAACTTCAGGAGGGCTTAAAGTATATCACTCAGATTTCAAATAATGGCCATGAGCACTCTCTGCTTTGCTCCTGTCTCAGACTGTCTTGTCCAATGTGGTGGCAAAGATAATAGTTGTTGGTTAAAACTGTCTTTCAACTAGAAAACCTAAAGAGCAGAGTACTACTTTCCTACAGGTTCCAGAAAAAGTAAATGTCTGAGCTGCTCTGATTTACTTAAGTATGAAGCAACCAATTTGGTTAGGGAAAAAGCAGTGTTTTGACTGTCAAGCTTGTATGTGTGCCGAACCATGGGAAGGATTTATATCATGAACTATGAGGAATAGATATCCATCAAAAAAGAGGGGTTAAGTGACCAAAGCTGAAGGGCAGACAGAAAATCCAGATGAGTCTTGCCAGCCTGCTCTCCTGAAGGAAATAGTCTTTATATGGAAATAAAAATACACAGTTTGCCAGCGATCCCTTGTCTTGGAGTATTCTTGTGATCGTTATATGAAAGCAAATCCCTGTGCCTGTAAACCTCCCCAACAGCCTCCACCAACCCCAGACCGACCAGCTAGGTAGGGTCACCCGAAGTTAGCAGCCAAAAAGTCAGCTGGAATTCAGAAACGGAAAAATCCATAGCATTACGCTATTTACCTAGTATTTTAATTTACAATCTAAATTTTAAACCAAAGAAGTCTGGGCTTTGGGGAAAAATCACAATTCTAACACAACTCCAGGTAGTCCAAATACATTATTTTGAATATTTTTGTTAATTAAAAAAAATCAGTGTCTACCCATTGCCCTAAGTACATCCTAAATGAATAGCTTAGAACTATAATTTTAGAAAGCCACCAAGTTTTCAGGATCCTATCCCCAAACTTCTCAATGTAACCCTGGTGTGGTGATTTTGTACTATGGTGCTGGAGAAGACTCTTGAGAGTCCCTTGGACAGCAAGGAGATCAAACCAGTCCATCCTAAAGGAGATCAAACATGAATATTCATTGGAAGGACTGATGTTGAAGCTGGAGCTCCAATACTTTGGCCGCATAATGCGAAGAGCTGACTCATTGGAAAAGACCCCTATGCTGGTAAAGACTGAAGGTAAAAGGAGAAGGGGGTGGCAGAGGATGAGATGGTTCAATAGCATCATCGATTCAATGGATATGAATTTAAGCAAAGTCAGGGAGATAGTGAAGGATAGGAAGGCCTGACAAAAAGTAAGGCATGACTTAGTGACTGAACAAAATTAACAACATAAAAACTGACAATCTCATATCCTGGGGCTGCTCTCACCTTCTGAGATAGCCCACACTGTCTGTGGAGTGTGCTTCTCTTTAAATAAATTCACTTCTTACTTATCACTTTGTTTCCCATTGAATTCTTTATCTGATGAGACACTAAGAACCTGAGCTTAATTAAGTTGTGAAATCAGATGTGTGATCTCAGTTAAAAGACTGTGGGTTTAGGGACTTCCCTGGTGGTCCAGCGGTTAAGGCATCACCTTCCAATGCAGGGGGTGCAGGTTCAGTCCCTGGTCAGACACCTAAGACCCCACATTCCTCATTGCCAAAAACCAAAACAAAACATAACACAGAAGCAATACTGTAACCAATTCAATAAAGACTTTAAAAATGGAGAGGGGGTAGATTATGTGTTCAGGATCTAATCTGAGTTGCATGGTTTCACTTTAACAGGTTCTTAGTCTTGCCTTTAGTTTATACTAAGGATTCTATTGAGAGGTGTAGTCACTCACCAGAGAACTTCAAGGCATACATCATCTAATGTTCCTCTGAAAGCCCATTGTGTGTCCTGCCCCACAGTTACGGTTAGGAAGCTCAGCACTGATTCCCAAAACCTAAACATGATTTAAAATCCTGGGTATAATCAGCCTCCTGCCTACCCTCTGACTTCATCTCATTTTCCTTCCCTCTCTACTTAACACGAACCGCCACCCGGCGGGCGTCTCAGTGCTTCAGTGGAACCAAGCTCGGTCCGCTCTATGCCTTCACAGGGACTGTCCGCACCTGCCAGGGCCAGCAGTCCACACTTATATCTAAATGCTCCTCACATTCAGGTGTCATTTGTAAACGTCATTTCTTTGGGAAAGACTTCTTGGGATTCCCCATAAAGTTAAGTGACCCTGTTTTGTCTTCTCAGGGTAGCCTGCACTGTGCTTCTCTTCCTTAGCACTTAAGACAATTGATACTTAATTACACTATTGTTTGTCTCTATTTATATACCAGTGGGCTTCCCAGGTTAAAGAATTCATCTGCCAATGCAGGAGACACAGGAGACATGGGTTCTATCCCAGGGTTGTTGGGAAGATCCCCTGGGGGAGGGCACGGCAACCCACTTCAGTATTCTTGCCTGGAGAAGCCCATGGAGAGAGGAGCCTGGTGGGCTCCAGCCCATAGGGTTGCAAAGAGTCAGGCACGACTGAGCAAGCATTCATGTACCCATTTACAGAGATTTTTTTGAGAAGTCACTGCGTTCCTGCAAGGTGTTTATGGTCTGAGGCAACAAAGCTAGAGCGGTGTCAGAATGTGAGCTGTGGGAGAACAGAGATGGGGTCTGTTTTCCTCCCCTTTTTCCTTCAGCCTTATGTTCCACGCAGAGCAAGAATTGAAAGAATGAAGAAAGAACACTGTTAATTATTTATGTTAAAGCAGCACTCCATTCTTGTCATTGCCAGGCTGACTCTAACCCTATTATCTGCGACTCTAGTACCTAGCAGAGTGCCTGCATGGAATGGGAGCTCAAAAAACATATATTCTATTTAATGAATCAGTGAATGATTCAAGCAATCAATTTAATTTGGCATATGCCTTCCTTGTAGGTGTGCCCATTAATTACCAATTACCAGTGTTTACATTCCAGTGCTTAACCATTTTTTGCTGGCTTCTATAAACTCTCTGGGATGAGAGAATTGGCTTCTCAAACGACTTCCTGCATAAATTAGCCCATCTGAAAGTGAGTGTTTATCCCAGGCTCTTTGAAATTCACATCATTCCGCACCAACACCCCTGCTCAGACAGTTCTTTAATTCCAGTCACCTGGGATTTCTTCCTACCTTTGTTGCCAGCGCCAGCCTAACGCCACTTATCTTATCCACCTGGATTTACATATAAGAAAGGTCTAATCAAAGCCTGCCTGATTGTCACATCCACCCTGGTGACAAATCTGCCATCTAATCAAGAAGCCATACAGCAAATCAACATGCACTTCTTTCTGAAATCGTTTGCAGAAAAATGGGAGAGCAGGAGTCAGAGCTGGGAACAAGGGCAACCAGAGTCAACCCAGGGAGAATTCCCTTCCTAGCTGTGGAACACTGGGAAGAAAGGGAGGAGGCAAAATGCTTTGTCTGCAGTTTGATACAGCAGAGGGTGTGGAAGGAAAAGGAGCAAACAGAAAGTAACATATTTACAACCTAGGGAGCCTAATGGTGTTTCCAACCACTGTTCCCAAGAACACCAAGGCTACAGAGTTAGAAACAGAGATCCTTTAGTCTAGTCCCTTCCTTTTACATTTTATCAACTAAGATTCAGAGAAGGGAATAGTTGATGCTAACATTAACCCTGCGCTCTTAGAATGGGCAGGCTTTGCTGGCATGATGTCTTTGTACCCTCACAATTCCTATTTTTGAATTCTTTTAATCTTCCCTTAATACAGATATGGAAAACAAAGTTTTACAATGTCATTTTTCCCATCCACAGATCAAGTAGGTGGTGAAGCCAGGACTTGAATGTTAGCCCATCCAGCGACACTTTTTCCCATTCTTCAAGATCAGTGCATCTTACACTTTAATGTTTACACACGTCACCTGGAGATTTTGTTGAAATTCAGATTCTGTATGTCTAGGGTTGAGATTTACTTTTCTAACAAGCTGCCAGGAGATGCTGCCAGTGCACAGACCACAGATGATCTTGACTCCAACACTGTTGCTGTGTAACCTTGAGCAAACTGCTTAATTTCTCTGAGCCTCAGTTTCTTCAGCTATAAAATAGAATAATACCCATGTCATAGGTATTTTTCAACAACTATATAAATCACTTTATATAAAGCTCTTAGCAACATCCCTGTCCTTCTCAGCAAGAAGAAAAACATGGCAAGTGCTGCCTATTATTATAGTGGTAAACTCTGTACCAGGCACTGTTCTGGAAATACAGAGATCTGGCTTCAAGGAGCTGCAATCTAGTGGAGAAGAAAGATTTGGGCTGCAATGGACAGTGAGAAGGGGCATGGAAGTTAAGACTAGCCTAGGCATGGAATTAAAGACTTCTGAGAGATGGTGTCCTTTTTTTTTCCCCCTGCCATGCCCAAGGCACTCAAAAGGAATAAATCAAGGTAAGTGGTCATTGGTGTGTGGTCATTGCAGGTCACTGAAACAGGGGCAGTTTCTCATCGAGGGTCTGAGCATCATCTAGGAGCTGATATGACCTGAAGCAATGGCTGCAGAAGGATTTCCTTCATGCTCTGGGTTTCCTTCTCCAGGACCTGGGATCCAGTCATCTGGTGTTGGTCAGACTCAAAATTGAGATACAATGCCCATATATATTAATACAACTCTAAACTTTCTCCTCCGTCCTGTTAGTTAAGTTTTTTCCCTCTTCCTCTGCTTTCTAAATTCTATCCAGCCCCCAGACTTGCCATGTTATTCATACCCACTAAAAGTGAGTAAGGGCAGCTTGTGTGAAAATCCTTCATTTGTTATGAGACCTGAAGCTTCCACTGAAATTCTTCTAGTTGCTTTGAACTTCTCCCTCCACCCAAGAACATAGCTGAGAAAATTGAAGCCCAAATGGAAATACCTATGAGCTCACAGCAGAGCCTAGACTAAAAGCAGTTTCCTGATGTAGAGCCCTCCCCTGAGGCAACCCTCTGTTAGAACATAACTTTAAAAAAACCCAAGACAGGGATCCTTAAGGAATCTTGGAAAGCTGAAAATGCACTTGGAATTCTTCCTGGAAGTGCTGGAAATAAGAGCCTTGCCAGGTGCGGGTTCTGGCCTTTGAATTCCACCGCTCTCCCCACCGAGACCCTAGTCGGCTCCGTCACTGACAAGCAGCGGTGAAGTGCTGGAGCACGTGGCCAAATCCTGCTGAGCCTCCCTGTTCTAAAGAGTGACATGGAAATACTGATACCTCTGACAGGTCTGTTGTGATGATTCGCTATGATAATGTATGTAGAACACATGCTTAGTAGGCACTCAACCAGTGGCAGGGCATGTCAAGGGTTTTAAGCAAAGTCACTCATTCCCTAGTAAAAAAATGTTTGGCTGGCTGGCTAGCTGACTGCACGTGGCCCTGAGGCTACATGCAACTTGAAGTCCTTAGCCCAGGGGTGTAGCCCTTGGGAATCTGCAGCCCAGGGTCCTCCCCACTTCCTGATCATCACAACTCCTCCTGATCCCCTGTTCCACTCTCCAGCCCTGTAAAATGACTTCTAGTTTCCAAACTCTCCGTTCGTGCTTTGAACCAGCACTTTATCAGAAGTGCTCACTGAGTCTCTCACCCCTCCCCCAACAGTGCACATTCTGAGACCCGCTAAGGTCATCCTTCCTGGTGTAATCAGGTGTCACTACTGATACCCTCTCAGGAAGCTTCCCCACATGGACCACTAAGCCCAGGCAGTGTCTGAGTCCTTCTGTAACACTTACGCTCTCGTGTGGAGCAGCTCACAGAGAATCGTGACTCTCTCCTCCTTCATCACGTCTGCCTCCTCCAGAAGGGTTCAGTGCAGGCAAGAGTGCATCTGAGGAGTCTGTTCTCCATCCTCCCTCTCTCACCCCATCCAGGGTCTGGTGCAGAGTGGAAACTCAACAATAGTTGGAAACAAAATGGATCAGAATAACAGTAAGTGTATTGAAAGATGATGTCACTACTACAGTGAGTGAAGTTGCTCAGTCGTGTCCGACTCTTTGGAACCCCGTGGACGGTAGCCTACCAGGCTTCTCCATCCATGGGGTTCTCCAGGCAAGAATACTGGAGTGGGTTACCATTTCCTTCAGGCTTGTCTCATTGTTGAGACAAAAATTTACACAAACCACTTCATTTCCAGCCTTTCTAGAATAAAGCAGGATTTGAAATAAAATAGAATACAATGCAATACAATAAACCTGCTGCCAGTGGCTGGAAACAAGGGCACCACAGATAATGCCGCTTGTCCTGAGAAAACCCTAAAATAACACAGGACAGTCAATGTAAGGTGCTTGGAGCTGGAGTAGGGATGGGTTTAGGTAGGACTTCTCTGAACCAAAGAGAGAAAGCCACCCTCTAAATTACCATTGCTGAAAAGCCAAGCTTTCCTTTCCTAGTGCCTATAGAATCTCATTAGCATAAGCATTGTCATGTAATGAGTTGTCAGGCTGAAGATGTAATTATTGCAAAGCAGAGAAAAATTTCAAAAGTTGAGCTTTAATGGAAAAATGAGATGGGAGCTCTGGCGTTCAAGTATAAAACAAACTTTTTAATATTCATTCCTCCTTCACTCTTTGAAATTCACCTTCAGAGCTCCAAGGTGAACAGGGGGAAAAAAGTTCAATAATTTTCAAATCCTAATTATAATTCATCACAGGTGATTAAACAAGGCTGTGGGTATTTGTTGCTCACCATGTTTTTTCTCCTTACAGTGGACATTTAATTTTAATTAAAAAGGGAGTGTTTTTTTTTTTTTTTAATGATGCCTGGTTACCTGTGCTTCTGTTTCTCTTTCCCTGCATAGAAACTCAATTTCTCCATCCTCCATTGCTACTAGATACAGAAAACTGCATACATATTAATGTCTTTTACTTCAGTAGAGAGCCTATCAGTTTATCCACCTTTAGAGCCTCTATACTTCCTGAGGGAGCCTGTCCAAATTCCTCAGACTGCCTTTCCTGGTCCCCAGAACTTAACCAGCACAGTGTCTTAAATTTCTGAGCTTCAGTTTCTTAACTAAAAAATGGGGATGATGATAATGAGATCTATTTTGCTACCCAAAGTAGGAACATCCTGGAAAAATGATATCATTTCTTCTACATGTACAGAAGGACTGATGCCCACTATGACTTCAAGTAACCTATTAAATGCTCTCCAAAGATTGGCTATCATTTCTCTTATTGATAATTATTTGTTCATTCATTCACTCAACAAACATACTGAATTCCTTTTGTGTACCAGGCACTCTGCTAATTTCTAGGGACTGAAACAGAAAAGGAAATGAACCGTATGCCATTTTTTACCATGAGGACTGACCCAGTTTAAAGACAGAAACAGACAGGAGAACAAACAGTTTGGATTCCATTTGATCCTCACAGACACACTCTGAAGGTGCATAAGAGATGGGATTAGGAGTAAGTCTTGTGTAGCTTTGTAGCTCTGCGACCTTGGGAAAGTCTTTTAATATTTTGGGACCTGAAATTCATTGCATAAAAACACAAGGTCAATAGTGTTGTTTCTACTAAGCTTTGAATACTGTATAATGATTCTTTTCCTTGATTTTCTATCTTCTCTTCCATAAACCTCTTATGCTCCAATTATGCTTCCTAACCTTTATGTCTCTGAGTTCCCCTGCCTGGCCACTCTCCTCATGTACGTTGGCAATACCTGTGTGCTGTCTGTGCTTAGCTGCTCAGTCATATCCAACTCTTTGTGACCCAGTGGACTGTAGCCCACTAGGCTCCTCTGTCCATGGGGACTCTCCAGGCAAGAATACTGATAATCACCCTTCGAAAATTAGAACTGAGGCCATGACTCCTGTGAAGCCTTCTCACACCCCTCAGGAGACTTCAATTTGCTTGATACTATTCCAGTTATATTTCTCTGTTCTAGTCTTGATTTCAGCCCAGATCCCATAGCATAGAGTGAGTTATAGACTTGCTTGTCCCCCTCTCCCCCTGATAATGTGCTTCCCGAAGACAGCATCCTAGTCAACCCTTTACTCAGTGCCTGCAAAAAGGTGATGAAGGGCCAGTTACTGGATGGATGAGGGTGTGTGTGTTAGGATTACTTGGTTGTAAGCAACAGAAATGGATTTTCAGCTACATGAAACAAAATTTAGATGAAGGTTCGGGCTCGTGGATAGATAGAAACTAGGGCAGATGTAAGGATTTAAGAAGCAAGAACTAACGGATCACAGCCGGGGGAACCCACCCAACTCTTTTTCCATCATTGCTGCAAACCTCTCTAGACTTAAATGCTGCGAGAAAGTCTGATTGGATAGGGAGAGCAGAGCATCCTGAATGTCAGTCCTTCTGACTGCTTTTAAAGGGAAAAAGGTTGACCCCCCCCTCAAAAAGAATTTCAGATACTATTTCCAAAAGAAAGGGGTATGAGTCCTGTGAAGCCCTATATAACCACAGATTGAATGAATAAATGAGTGCCTAGAATTTTGTGACTTATTTGTTTCTGAATCCCAGTGCTTGGCTCAGTGCCTATCAATAAGTGATCTTCATTCATATTTATTTTAAGATCTGCTCTGAAATTCTTTTTTTTTAAAGAGACAGCCTTTATTCTCCTCTGCCATTGGATAGACTGAACAGTCACACCCAGTCCCTTCTATATAGAGCGTTCTGGCAGACAGAAAGGCGTGACCTAATCACTCTGACCAGCTTCGAAATTATCAGTCTTCTTGTTTAATGAATCAATTGAGAGCCATCCACATCAGCTGTTAAGATGCCCCAGAACAGTCATGCTGGATGGACAGGTACCGCTGAAGGGCTCTTATTCTGTTGTCCTTAAATAGTGCAAATTTACAGTTGTGTCTTTTGCCACTTCCTATTTTGTATCGGTTTCTGAAGCTTCCTTCTCCATTAAGATCAAGTTTACACAGGGGCTGTAAGTAGAGCAAACTCAAATCAGATGTTTTTGGATGGAACCCAAAGCCCCTGATAATTCACAGGTGAAGAGGATTAATTTCATTACCATGCTCCTGACACACCCCTTTCAGAGTGGCTTAACACTGCTGTTTAGTAAATGTTATTCGCCTCCTGCTTCTGGTACCAGCCACATTTGCATATTTCAGAAGTGTATGCACAGTATTAAACCCGGCATTACTGCACTCCTCATTCCGGATTCTCTCTGTGAATGCTGATACCTTTTTCTCTGGCTGGAGCTATAATTTTCTCAAGGTCAGCCCTTGCTGGCATCTCCCCAGGGAACTGGGAGCCGCCACTGCCCTGAACAAGCCATGTGCTGCTGTTTTCTGCACACTTACTTCGTGTGACTCTGCGGGTCTTCAGTGGGTCTGATAGGAAGGGCTGTACACAGGATGCATGTGGGAAGTGGACACACAAGAGCTGGTTCTAGATTTGGCTTCAGCATCTGCCTTGATGCTAGTTGTTTTCACACACTGAGTTTTCACATCCTCGTTTGTGAATAAGACAGAGTTCCCCTTGCTGTTGTGTTGACCACTGAAGATTATGCTTGTGAAGGCTCTTTGTCAGCTCTGAAGCTATAAGGAAAATTAGCAAGCTTTTAAATTATTATTCATTTATTTATTTTATTTTTGGCTGTGCGGGGCACTCATTGCTGCACGGCTTTTCTCTAGTTGCAGCGAGCAGGGGCCACTCTCTGTTGCAGAGTGTGGGTTTCTCACTGTAGTGGATTCTTTTGTTGCGGAGCACAGCCTCTAGGGCACGCAGGCTTCCGAAGCTGTGGTTCCTGGGCTCCAGAGCAAAGGCTTAATAGTTGTGGCACATGGGCTCAGCTGCTCCGTAGCATGTGGGATTCTCCTGGAACAGGGATTGAACCCGTGTCTCCTGCATTGGCAGGTGGATTCTTTGAGCTGGCAGGGAAGCTCCAGTACCAAGTTTTTGTATTTGATTCTTGTTCATTTACGCAGGATAATAAGGAGATGAAGCCCATGCTAATCCATCCCATGGAGGGATGGGAACAAGATACAGACAGATTCCTGGACATTAGATAAGAGCCTTCCCCAGTGTATCCTGTCTAAAGTACCAAACCACAGAATCACAGAATATAGCAATAATACATTGCTTTTAGCCACTAAGTTTTATGGTAACTTGTGACACTTCAGTAGATCACTGCAACATAGCCAGATGTGCACATGAAGCCATACTCACTAGGGTCCATGCTTCTGCACAAATCCCATTCCAACCTTGTGATAACTTGAGAATTTAATGTCCTTCATGTTGCTAAGAGGTATAAGAGCAGTGTCACTGGTCTTTACCTGTTTCCATTACTATTTTTCGCTTAGATTTGAAACCTCTCTTGAATTGTTCTGCCTGTTGTATCTTGGTGTCTTGGACAAATCTTTCCAAATGATATCTGGTTACAAAAATAAATAGTTCTTAATAATAAAATGAATTTCCATAGAGAATATAAAACAGACTAAGGGACAAAGTTACTGCACAATGTTGTAGCCAGACAGGTCAGGGTATTCTCTGAGAAGGTGAGGTCTGAGCAAAACAGCGAAATAGTTTTTTCTTTCCTCTGACCTCACACTGTCTGTTGTATACCTAGTGGAACATCCACTACAGCCAGCCTGTTCCCACAGTTATTTATTTCTGTTGCTGTCTTCCCAGCAGGATTGTGAGGGTCTAGAGGGCAGGCATTATCTTATTTATCCCCACATTCTTCTATGACCTTGCATCTAACAAGTGTTCAGTAAATGAGTGCTAAATAAAATGCAAATCAAGTTGATCATGGATCAGAGACCCTATCTCACAGAGATATTTACCCAGAAACTGACATGCAGTTAACTATTAGATGGGAAAGGGCCACCTTTATAGCAATGTTTAAAGTGTTGGTTTCAAAGAGAAGATACTGTACTGTAGCCTGATTGCCAGTGGAGAGGCCTTCATAGACTATATGGACACTTTTTCTTGACTCCAAGTGCAAGCTCCACTTTTTACCACGGTGTGTATTTGCCTGAGGATTCATTTCAGTGTTGCCCAGATCCCATAGATTTCCCATTATCCTTACAAACAAAAGAATTTGGCTACTCATTCATTCTCTTGTCCTATTTGCAAGTATTTGTTTTCTTATTCACAGCATTAAATCTCAGCCTATTTATAGGTCACTTCTCTCTTCAATTAATATCACTGAACACTGATGTTTTCTAAGCATGTACAGTTTAATTCCTAAAGCAATATCTTGATGGATGGCTGTGGATACCATATCCATAATTTGCATTTTCATCTAAAGATCTTCAGTCAGCCATACCTTGTAGGCCAATATATTTCATGATATATTGGTGAGTCATTCAATCAATTTAGTGGGTTATGACCAGAATTTTATTTAAATTAAATTGAATAACAGAAGATATCATAGTATATAAAATTTAAAGTTATGCTTTCTTGATCTTTGTGTTCATGAGTGTGGGGGTATGTATGTGTGTGAATGCATATGTATGTTTGTACTGGGTCACAGTCAAAGACGTTTAAGTATTTCTCTAATAACATCCTCTACTAGTCATTTTTTCCTTTATGACAACTTCAGTTTCATGTGCAAACGTTAACTTCTATGATGACCAATATGACTTAACGTGGCCAAAATTAACTCTTTACCATGTCTTTGAATCTGTTCTTCCTTTTGCCTTCCCTATTTTCAAGAGTTATTGTCTACCTAGTTATATAAAGTAGATGTCACAGCGTCTTTTAAATTCAGCCTTGAAAATGTAACCAAAATGTATCCCTTTCCATCATTTCCCAAAGGCTATGCTTTGGCTTAGATCCTAACTCTTGACTGATCACCACATTACCCCATATTAGGTCTTATTCATTTGAGCTCAGCTTCCCTAATAGCTCAGTTTGTAAAGAATCCGTCTCCAAGGCAGGAGACCCCAGTTTGATTCCTGGGTCGGGAAGATCCACTGGAGAAGGGATAGGCTACCCACTCCAGTATTCTTGGGCTTCCCTTGTGGCTCAGCTGGTGAAGAATCTGCCTGCAATGTGGGAGACCTGGGTTCAATCCCTGGGTTGGGAAGCTCCCCTGGAGCAGGCCAGTATTCTGGCCTGGAGAATTTCATGGACTGTATAATCCATGGGGTCGTTTAAACTTCATTCAGCTGTTTGAATGAGCCTTGTCAATGTAAAAATTTAGTTGGACCACACACACATCTATTTCCTCTTTCTCCAGTAATCTCATTAAAATTAAAATAAAAGAGTAACAAAAAAGGGAGGACACAATAAACAATAAACGAGGCATGTAAGTGGATTTAAGAAAGTTGGAAAGCAGCTGGACGATAGGTTCCCAAACAAGCATTCCAGGTACGACTTAGGGGGATGGCTTCAGCTCGCAAAGATGCCATCGGCTAGGTAAAACAATGGAGGGTGCTGGATTCAGATTTGTCAGACAGGACAGAGGGAAAAAAGAGAATTCTGGACAGCTAACACCTTTCCTTCTCTCCCTCCTCTTTTATGCAGCATATAATACCCTAATACCCAGAGAAAAAGTCTCCACACTCTAGATCCTCTCTACTGAAAATGAATTTTAAAAAATGTGTATGTGTATGCACACATACATATATATAAGTAATTTATATGAAGGAACATCTATACATATAAAAATTGAGTATACATATATATATACGTTTATAATTTATTTTATTCATATATATAATTTAACTCTCTAGTTAAATTTATTCATCCGAAAAGTAAGGTCACCTCCAGCTGTGACAATATATGATTTTGTCTCCTATGTGCAAATTTATATCTGTCTCATCATTAAACCAACTTGCTGAGTAGATATTTTATAAAAAAAAAAAAAGGGAGGGGAGGAGATGGATTGCCTCCTTGGGCTTAGGCTTCATTACTAGTAGAATCTTGAAGGTATTTCCAATCAAGCAATTGAATCCTCAAACCTAACGGCTTGGTATGATAGGGGAGAAAACATACACTTAGAAAAGACTTGAGTTGTTTTCCTTTTAATAAACAATACTATTATATTAACCACTATTTATTATATGCTTGCAATATGCCAGGTGTCTGGCTAAATACAGATGCAATCACACTGAGTATTCAAACAATTTATCAAAGTGGACATTATTGTTCCCATTACATAGAAGGGGAAACTGTCTTAATGAAGGTAAGCATTCATAGGGTTTCAAAAGTAACGAAGTTGCAAAGGCAAGTTTCTTTGTCAAGTCTCCAAACTCCAAAACATGTGCTCTGCATTCTACTATCTAGTGGTTAAGTTGTTGTATTAGCTTCAAATCAGTTCACTCTTGCTTCAGTTTCCTTATTTGTCCAATGGGAGAAATTCCTGACTTCTATTGCCCTTTTAAGACACTGAACTTAATGCTGTCTTGATAAAACTATGTGTCTTAAAGGTGCAAACTGTAAATATAAATTGCAATCTGAATGCCTTTGAGTACACAGTTGAGTAGAGCCCTACTTCCTACAACCTTACACCAAGCCTATTTATATCTCTCATTCACTGCTTAGAGGAAACTATGGAAAATCCTGAAAGAGATGGGAATACCAGACCACCTAACCTTACTCTTGAGAAATCTGTATGCAGGCCAGGAAGCAACAGTTAGAACTGGACATGGAACAACAGCCTGGTTTCAAATAGGAAAAGGACTACGTCAAGGCTGTATATTGTCACCTTGCTTACTTAACTTATATGCAGAGCACATCATGAGAAACGCTGGACTGGAAGAAACACAAGCTGGAATCAAGATTGCCAGGAGAAATATCAATAACCTCAGATATGCAGATGACACCACGCTTATGGCAGAAAGTGAAGAGGAACTCAAAAGCCTCTTGATGAAAGTAAAAGAGGAGAGTGAAAAAGTTGGCTTAAAGCTCAACATTAAGAAAACGAAGATCATGGCATCCAGTCCCATCACTCCATGGGAAATAGATGGGGAAACAGTGGAAACTGTCAGACTTTATTTTTTTGGGCTCCAAAATCACTGCAGATGGTGATTGCAGCCATGAAATTAAAAGACGCTTGCTCCCTGGAAGAAAAGTTATGAGCAACTTAGTATATTCAAAAGCAGAGACATTACTCTGCTGACTAAGGTCCGTCTAGTCAAGGCTATGGTTTTTCCAGTGGTCATGTATGGATGTGAGAGTTGGACTGTGAAGAAGG
>SJYQ01001793.1:1976530-2000559 GCA_006410935.1 Redunca redunca | reverse complement strand
TTCCTTGGAAGGAATGATGCTAAAGCTGAAACTCCGGTACTTTGGCCACCTCATGCAAAGAGTTGATTCATTGGAGAAGACTTTGATGCTGGGAGGGATTGGGGGCAGGAGGAGAAGGGGACGACCCAGGATGAGATGGCTGGATGGCATCACTGACTCAATGGACGCGAGTCTGAGTGAACTCCGGGAGTTGGTGATGGACAGGGAGGCCTGGCGTGCTGCGATTCATGGGGTCGCAAAGAGTTGGACACGACTGAGCAACTGAACTGAACTCAGCTGAAGTGATAGGCATTTGTGTGCTTCCCAGGTGGCAGAGTGGTAAAGAATCTGCCTGCCAATTCTGGAGACACAAGAGACACAGGTTCGATCCCTGGGTCAGAAAGATCCCCTGGAGTAGAAAATGGCAACCTGCTCCAGTAGTCTTGCCTGAAAAATTCCATGGAGAGAGGAGCCTGGTGGGCTGCAGTCCGTGGGTCACAAAGAGTCAGACACGACTGAACACGTACACAGCAGCCCAGCAGGAGGCATCTGTGCAGTCCCTGGACTAGAAGCTTACAAAACAATGAATGCACTCTAAAGAGCAAAGGTTTACAGTTTATTGGGCTTCCCTGGTGACTTGGCAGTAAAGAATCACCTGCAAATGCAGGAGACACGGGTTCAATCCCTCGGTTGGGAAGATTCCCTGAAGAAGAAAATGCAACCCACACCAGTATTCTTGCCTGGGAAATCCATGAACAGAGGAGCCTGGAGGGTTACAGTCCATGGGTCATAAAGAGTCTGATATGACTTAGCAACTAAACAGCATCAACAACAGTTCATTAGAAAATGTTTTTGCATTCATTTCTTTTTTCTTGCCATTGGCCTAAAGAAACAGATTCTAGTTTCCTCCTCTAGAAATTCAGGGTAGTCACTAGGCCTTTTTGTGAATAGTAAATATACAAAATTCTAAGGCAGAAGAAACAAAGTGCTATTTTAACAACATATTTTGCAAAAGTTTGAGCATTATGTTAAAAAATTAACTTGGAAACACAGGCCCCACCAGGTTTTTACACTCCAGATGTTAAAACATCTTGTCTAGTCATTTCTGCACACATCTGAAACTTAAGATCAGTTTGTTTGAAATTGCCTTATTTTAAAAATAATATAGTCTGGACAAATAGAATTCTTCTGGAAGAAGCAAATTTAGTGCTCTTTATAAGCGGTAGCACGAATGAGGCACCCCTTGGGTATCCAGGAAGTGCTGGGCACTGGGCTCAGATTCTTCCTCTGCTGTGTTCGCCTAGAAAGGGATCCCTGTGTGTCCAAAGCTCCTGATTCTCAGCCCTTTATTCATTCATAGCACTTTGTCACCAGAGACCTGCTCTTTCTCTTGGACTGAGCACTCTTGAGCTTACAGGTTTGCCAATTATCTTTCATTGTGAGCACACAGTAGGCTTGGAAGACACCCCTGTTAAATTCATGTTTGTTTGTTTTTTTAAGCCACAGAGTTTGTGGTGTTTTTTACAGTGGCGCTAGGGAACTAATACAATATTACCTCACCCTCTATTAGGCTGTATATTTCATGAAAACAGGGATTAGTACCTAGCAGGGTGCTTAGATGATAGGATTCAAAACCCTTTGTTGAATCAATGAATAAAAACATGAGTGATCTGGGAGCGATAAATTAGGATTTGGTATTAACATATATACACTAGTATATATAACATAGATAATCAACAAGGACCTACTGTATACCACAGGAAACTCTACATTCTGTAATAACCTATATGGGAAAAGAATCTGAAAAAGAATAGATATATGAATAGATAGGGCTTCCCTTGTGGCTCAGCTGGTAAAGAATCCACCTGCAATGTGGGAGACCAGGGTTTAATCCCTGGGTTGGGAAGATCCCATGAAGAAGGGAAAAGCTACCCACTCCAATATTCTGGCCTTGAGAATTCCATAGACTGTATAGTCCATGGGGTCACAAAGACTTGGACACAACTGAACGACTTTCACTTTCACTCTCATAAGCTCCAAAAGTTTGGCCACGTGATACGAAGATCTGACTCAGAAAAGACCCTGATGCTGGAAAAGATTGAAAGTGAAAGGAGAAGGGGGCTGCAGAGGATGAGATGGTTAGACAGTATCACAAACTCAATGGACATAAACTTGAGCAAACTCCAGGAGATACTGAAGGACAAGGAAGCCTGGTGTGCTGTAGTCCACAGGGTTGCAAAGAGTCAGACACAACTTAGTGACTGAAGAAGACACAGGTATAACTGAATCAGTTTGCTGTACACCTAAAACTAATGCAACATTGTAAAGACACTACACTCTAATAAAAAATAAAAATTAAATTTAAAAAAGAGAAAAGAGATACAACAACAAAAACTACAAAAAACCCATGAACAGTCTGTTTGTGTCTCCCATACTAGGCTGACAATGGCTTGAGGGCAAGCTTCCTACCTATTGCACCCACAGGCCCATTCTCATTCCTGCCTGTCACACAGCAGCCAACTTAACAAATGGTGCATTTGTCAAGACAAATGATCTGGAAAGAGTTGACATAGTCATAGTTAAATACGTTTCCAATGCACAGTGTCTTTTAAATGAAAAGTGGACGGTGTGTGTTGAGGACACAGGAGGTAGGACATTTCACTTTTCCATATCTGACTGGAAGCTCCCAGCATGCAGCTATGAGTAAAAAAAGTTCAGTTGTGACTGAAAAGAAGCTCAAAGACATGCGTGAGTTTTATTCACATTCCATTTCAGAACTGCATCTCTGATGAAAAGACCCAGTGCCTCCTAATGCTCTGAAAACTCCTACCCCTGAGGCACTGGGAGCTGGGAGAGGGTGGAGGCATGGAGCCTCCCTCAGCAGCTGCCCCGGGACCTGCCGTATGCACTGGCCCCATGTGCAGAAGCTGCTTCCCATAATGCACTTTGGCTTCTGCACTCCATGGATTAGCCAGGGCCGATTAAGTAACCAATTTATGTTCTCAGAGCTGTTTAAATGCATGCTGTGTCTGCATGATAGATGGCTCTGGCCTCCTCTGAACCATCCTTCTTTCCCTGGGATTTTTTTTTCTCCCTCAAAAATAAAAATAAAAAGGAGTCTAAAAGAATACTGCAAGAGAAACAGGAAATTCACATTTTTTTTTCTCAGCTAATTCTAATGAAGTCTTCTAACCCAGATGGCATGAATAATTCTACCTATTTGAGGGGTGACAGAGATGTGGGTCATAGGAAGGTGGGGCAGCCCAGCAGAACACACACCTGGGGCCTTGGAGCCAGTGAGGCTTGGGTCCAAATTCCAGATGGGCAGCTATTAGTGCTTTTGTCTTGGGAAAGCTGTCCTTCCCTCTCTGTTCTTCGATCTTAAAAAAAAAAAATGGCGGGGGGAATATAGCATACTCTCAGGTTGATGTGATGTTTCAGTTCAGTTCAGTTCAGTCGCTCAGTCATGTCCGACTCTTTGCGACCCCATGAACTGCAGCATGCCAGGCCTCCCTGTCTATCACCAACTCCCGAAGTTTACCCAAACTCATGCCCATTGAGTCGGTGATGCCATCCAGCCATCTCATCCTCTGTTGTCCCCTTCTCCTCCTGCCCCCAGTCTCTCCCAGCATCAGGGTCTTTTCCAATGAGTCAACTCTTCACATGAGGTGGCCAAAGTATTGGAGTTTCAGCTTCAACATCAGTCCTTCCAATGAACACTCAGGACTGATCTCCTTTAGGATGGACTGGTTGGATCTCCTTGCAGTCCAAGGGACTCTCAAGAGTCTTCTCCAACACCACAGTTCAAAAGCATCCATTCTTCAGTGCTCAGCTTTCTTCACAGTCCAACTCCCACATCCATACATGACCACTGGATGTGACATTTATAAGTACATATACAAAACCAGCACATGAGCAGTTCTTGTCTGGAGTCACAAGCTGAGACGTCCACAGGGGCCTGGCAGGTAGCAGAAAGATGAGGCACCCACCAGGTGGGACCTGTAATGAACTGGCAAGCGCACTCCTATCTAAATGGGCAGCTGCTGCAGAGCTACAGCCAGCTGGGGGGTGCTCATGTGGAAACAAGGCCCCGTGCCAATGCCTCCCACTTTTCAAGAGAAGTAAGAACTACAGTTTTGTTTTGTTTTGTTTTTTAATGTGCAATCTCTTAAGCTATACATGTTGACAACAAATTTAAAAAAAACACTGATAAGGTCAAAGACATCATCTATGAATAGAATCCAGCTCGAGGTCTATCGGTTAATGGTTTGTGCTCTAAGCAACAAATGTGCTCTAAATCATAAATGGTCATGATTATTATAACTTCAGGGAAGCTTTTAGAAACAGAAATGATCACACTGTCTTAAAGAAATGCTTTCAGGTTGAAGCATCATTTAATAATAGTGGCCTATGATTAAGTTTTTGCTGCCTTGCAGTGAAACAACAAAAAAAGAGTTTACCCCACCTCCTTACCAAAAGCTAAATTTACTCCAATATTTTAAGATCTTATGTGTGTGTGTGTGTGTGTGTGTGTGTGTGTGTGACAATCTTCTTTATTTATGATATGATGATGGTAGCTAAAAAGCTTCAGTTGCTTTCATGTCCAGAGAGGAAAAATTATATGTTGACAACACTATTTTGGGCTCCTTCCCCCATTTAAATTTAGTTTTACTATTTTGTTTTGTTTCTTCACTTGCTATGGTTAGCAATCACTGGGTTGGGGCATTTCTACTAATGTGAATTTTGTGACATGAGTTGTGTCCATAGCAGGTATAATAAAGTCTATTGATTGCTCCTCATTATCCTCTTCTCTCTTTAGCGAGAGAATATTCCACCAGGTACATGAGCATCAAGAATGAAGGCTTCATTTTACAGCCTTCTTGCAGCAATGTGGCTATGTGACTAACTTCTGACTGACAGTACACAGCACAGAAATATATTGAAATAGTTTCTTGAAACATTCCACAAAAACTAACTAAGCACGCACCGTCTGCCTTTTTAACCCTTCTTTTTCTGTCCTGCTACTTGGAATGTGGATGTAGTGATTGGAGAGCCATCTTGGTAGCAGAACTTCCAGGAAGATGAAAAGCCTGGATCCCATAGGACTTCCCAGAGTGAAACTGCCAAATTGGGCCCATGGATTGTTGACTTCAGACTTTTCTATGAGAGTCTTCTATCTTGTTTAAACCAGTATTACTGTGGGTCTCTGTCACTTACAGCTGTACCTAATCCCTACTGATGCTACCAAATACTTGTTTTTTTTTTTAATTAATTTCCCATTTTAATCAATAGAAGAGATAAAACTGACTCAAAGAAAAATTGGTCTTTGAGAATATTTTTGGCTTTAAATATAATTTCCAAGTAATTCCTAGTGGTGTTGCAAACACATTTCAGTTGCAAGCTTTAGCAACTGAAAAGCCTCTGAGGGGTCTACAATGGAAGCACAATGACTTTAGGTTATCTCCCAGGCTAGTATTAGTATGTAGATGTGCCCCAAATTGTTTGCCTACAAGTACAGATGAATGGACCTATTCTGAGACTGTAAGAACTTACCAGTCATCTCCAAGGACCCAAGTAATTTGAGATGACATGTCATGTTCCTACTGGCAATTCACAATGAAAGACCACCGTCATCGCTGATTTTGGTGGGCATCTCTTAGTACTGAAGCGGTACCATAAATTCCCACTGAAATGGGTGGCCGTAAATATCCACAGGTGATCTGTAATGTTGCTTATTACTCCTACCTACAAGTGATGATAGGAAGCAGAGTGTGAGTTCCTTGAGGGCTTTTCTTTCTCGACTCCTAGTCCTTGCTCAGTGTGTTTGCTCTGTTCACTCACCATTTCCTGGACACTCTGACACTCTCTTTGATACTCAAGTATGTCCAGCTCATTCCTGCTTTGGGGCTATTATCAGTTGTTTCTCCTTTATGGAAGACCCCTTTCTAACACCTTCCTGCTACTGCTACTGCTAAGTCACTTCAGTTGTGTCCGACCCTGTGAGACCCCATAGACGGCAGCCCACCAGGCTCCCCCGTCCCTGGGATTCTCCAGGCAAGAACACTGGAGCAGGTTGCCATTTCCTTTTCCAATGCATGAAAGTGAAAAGTGAAAGTGAAGTCGCTCAGTCGTGTCTGACCCTCAGTGACCCCATGGACTGTAGCCTACCAGGCTCCTCCATCCATGGGATTTTCCAGGCAAGAGTACTGGAGTGGGGTGCCATTGCCTTCTCCGAACACCTTCCTGAGGAGGGTTGTTTCTCATGGTTCAGATCTCACCTCTAGTGTTACCTCTACAGAGAAGCCTTTCCTTGATCTATGAATTTTGAATTTTGCCCCAATCACTCTCAAGGACACTTAATGCCACTTGAAATTATTTATTAGTACTCTGTGTATTGGCAGCCCCTATTCTGCTTAGGATAAGGGCAGGGCATAGAATAAGCACATAATAAATAGTCAAATGGATGACTGCTGACCATGGTGCAACTATCATAGGTAATCTGTGAGATTCTACAAGAAATCTATCATGTTGTATAAATACTTACAGGAGATCCAGAGTGGCAGTGCAGGCATTATAGATCATCTGTGAGCTCCAGGAGGTCACCAGCTTTTCAAACGGTTTTTAAAGGGACAAAACACCCTATAGGCAACCTATGAGAGACCTCCTGTTCCAATGTTATGAAATGAGGCTACATGTTATTTAGAATTGCTCAGTAGAGAAAGGTAAGGTATGAGAAGCAGGAGTAAAACCATGCCAGTTAGAGAAGGATCTGAAACCTTAGGGCCCAGGCATAGGCAGGACTGGAATGTCAGCTGGGCTCTGAGCACGGTAGAAGACTAGAGTTGGTGCAGGGTCAGACCATGGAAGACTCTGGGGGTATGGAAAGGAAGTAGCATAGAAGTCAAAACTTCAGCTCTTTTCCTGGGCATCAGATTCTTGCCTGTAAAATGAGCTGGCTGGGCTCTATGAAGGATGCTAACCAGCCAGGGACCATTATTCTCTCACTGTGTACCAGTCGTGGGTGTTCTTGGTGCCCTGCCCAGATGCCCTTTACTGGGCTGGTGCACATACCTCCCAGCTGCTGAGTGTTGGCTGCTATTGACTCACAGCTACTCCCTTCCCCCTAGAATAGCTGTCTGCTAGGGACAGCCACCAGGCTGGGAGGTTGTTTGCCATCACCACCCGTACTGGCCACAGCTGATGCCTGACAGCCAGCACATAAAAGGTCAGTCCCCTGGCCTCCATTCATGCTCCAGCGTGCAGCCAGTCTTCAATTGAGCCCACATCCTTGCTTAGCTGTCTCCCCCTTCTCCAGCCTGCTCTCGTCTCTCCCCTTCTCCTGGGAGCCTTCCCTCAGTAGATTGCTTCTCCAAGAATCCTTGTCTCAAACTTGATTTCTACAGAATCCAAACTAAGACCAGTCACTAGATACATGCCACTAAATGGATCACAATGTCCTTACCCTTGAAATTCAGTCTTTAAAGTGTTACCATGGCAGGTCAAGCAACACTCCCAGTCCATGACTATTGGCATTGGAGAGAAAATCTGTTTGCCAGCCCTGAACTAGAACATTGCTAACGTCCCTTCCTTTGGTGATGTTTTATAAAAGGTGACACTTCATAGAAGACTTGAGCTTGTGTTGTGATATGAGGTGAGGAAGCAGAGAGCGAAGAGTTACTTGTGTTGGAGAAATATCCAAGTCTAGTTTTCCCAAGACTCACCTTCTGCACTCTATTCAGGATGGTCCTCTGCCATGAAAAAGACCAGTTACTGGGTTCCATTCTCCCAGTACAAAACTGGGCATTCAGGACATGCTGTCTAAGTACCTGGGAATTTCCACATCAACCCAACTTCTCATTTTACCTGCAAAAGCACTTCCTGCTGATTAGACCCAAAGGGGTAAGAGTGTGGTGCACAGCAGGACCAACTGAAGGACTTCTTCATAGGAACAGAGGACTCCAGGAAGGAGACCATTCTGGGGAAAAGGAAAGAAAAAACCCATCTACACTGCAAGACTCACTGAAACGGGAAAGAGCATCACGCTCAAGGAGCAGCAGGCTGGCAGGGAAGGCTTCCCTCAGGGCTGGCCGGGGAATGTTTCAGTAAAGGAGAGGCAGGGAAGGAGCCCCTCGGGTTCTGGCACTTTGCCTTCTCCCATGAGAGGAGCTGGAGTCTAAAGCAGCTGTCACTGGGGTCGGCAGCGGGGTCGGGGGGGGCGGTGCTTGGATGGTGCTGGGTTGTGTGGTGGGACCAATTGATGGAGATGGCAGAGATCTGGTAGCAGAAGAGTCCCAGGCAGCCTTTCCTAAACTACATCTTCTGGAATTAGGGCTTCCCTGCTGGCTCAGATGGTAAAGAATCTGCCTGCAAGTCAGAAGACCCAGGTTTGATCCCTGGGTCAGGAACATCCCCTAGAGAAGGGACTGACTACCCACACCAGTATTCTTGCCTGGAGAATGCCATGGAGAGAGGAGCCTGGTAGGCTACAGTCCATGGGGTTGTTATTATATGAATAATAACATTATTATTTTAAATTGTGAGATTGATATATATGTGTATGTGTGTGTGTGTTAAACTGGAGAGGCAGCTGAGCGGAGTGATAAAGTTTAGATTCTGGGGACTTCCCTGGTGGTCCAGTGGTTAAGAGTCCGCCTTCCAACACTGGAGTTGTGGGTTCGATCCCTGGTTGGGGAACTAAGATCCTATATGCTGTGGGGCATCTAAGCCCATGTGTCACAACTGGAGAGCTGGCACCCCACAATGAAAGATCCCACATGTCACAGTGAAGACCCCACACACCAGAGCTAAGACCCAACACAACCAAATAAATAAATAACATATTTTTAAAAAGAGTTTAGATTCTGGAGGCAGACTGCAGTGCAACCCTGGCTCTATAACAACTGTTATGACCTTGAGCAAAAGATTTCACTGCTCTATGCCATAGTTCCATCATATTTAAAACGAGGATAACAACATCTCCCCTTAGAGAGTTGTTGTGGGAACTAAATACATTTACGGTGGTAAAAACACATACAGTGTGCTCTGTTATTTTCTAAAGAAACAACATGTTCATCTTGTCAAGTGTAACTGAGAAAAAATGGGTTAAACTGATTTATTTAATGCAGGACTCCTCAGAACCTAAAGTGTTAATATCCTGTAGAATAGGAATATGATGTATAGTGGTTCCAGAGCCTTTTCTTTTTTATAGAACAGGACAAGCATCTATGTACCAGTTAGCAAAACACTGGTGGAAAGAGACAGTGCTATGAAGTGAGGAATAAGGGAATAAGGGAGTGAAGTCACTTTTATTGAGAACCTGCTCTGTGCAGTGCTGTGTTGGGAACATCCTTTACCTTACCCTCTGTCATCTAACTACAACCTTATGGGGCTAGTAAGCCGCTTCCCCCATTTTACAGATAAAGAATCAGAGAGTCAAACAGATGGGGTAACCTGGCCAAAATCTCAGGAGGGATAATCCCGGTTTTATTAGATGGCCAAGCTTCCTCCTTGGAAATGGAGGTAAGGGAGCATTGTAAGGAGAGAGGGGAGCAGAGCTGGGTCCAGAGCAACGTGGGTTCAGAATGAGGCTTGAGAATTAGTAAGCTCCACCCTGGACAGAACAGGGGAAGAATTCCACCAGACATCATCCCAGCAAGAGAGGATCAAGTTGGTGACGAGGACAACGGCTGGAGAGCTTGATAGATCCCAGAATCCTTGTGTTCCCTTCACTTGTGACTTAGTTACTATCTGTCTGCCTCTAAGAGGGACCAGCAGTCACTCATTTAAAAGTAGACTTGTGGACTTGTCTTCAAGGTTGTTAATAAAGGAGATGCTGGGAATGTTTCTCTGACTTCTGCTATGAGAGAGACACAGTGAGCCGGGGGGAGGGGGGGCTTACAGAAGTGGTGCTTGACCTGGAAAGAGGCTAAGCTTTTCACACAAGGCCTTTTGGTTCTCCAGTAGATGGTGAGTTTGCATGTCCCAGTCCACACTCTTATACAGATAGACATGTGGTGGGGAGGGAAGGATCTCTTCGCTCAACCAATATTTATAGAATCAAACAAGAAAGACAAGTCCCTGCCCTCCAGGTTTATTTCCAGGACTCCAAAGAACATGCTAGCTTTGTATAAGGTTAATGTTACAAAATTCTAATCCAACAAAATGACTGATTTTTCTTTTAAACTAGGCTACTCTCAACTTCACTTTGGGAACCTTCCTTTTCTCCTCCCAGAGTTTCTTATGGAGAGGTCAAGAAGAGGATCTGGGTCAGGCAGGTCTGAAAGAAGATCCAAGTTCTGCCACAAGCAGGGTGGTCTTGTTACATCCTCTGGCCCGAGTCCCAGTTTCCTCATCTATAAAGAGAAGCTAAGCTTCTTAGGTTTGTCCTGGGGGTGAAATGCAGGACCTCACAGCCGAGGACACCCAGCAGCTGTCCCTGCCTCCCTCTTAGCCCTGTAGCGGTGGGGGTGAGTAAAGGGACCCCATCTGAGGGGACAGAGCCAGACAGGATGGGAGGGGAGGGCCACAGTGGCATCGCCACAGGCTCCAGGTCTAGAAGCGGGGAGGGAGGGGCAGCCCGGCAGACACACCTGCTCCTCCAAGTCAGCAGCAGCAGAGAAGGCAGGGCTTTTGCCGGCAGGGGCTTCTGCTCTCGATTGTGGCTTCCTCCTGACAAGACAGTGCACAGACTGTCCTGATTTCTCACACCCACCTTCTGTCTGGGGTACAAAGGCTTGGTTTTGTGTGTGTGTGTTTGTGTATAGGACAGAGAATGAGCTTGTGTGTGTAGAAGAGAGAGTGCATTTATGTGTGTGTGTATGAGAGACTGTGTGTGTATGTGTTAAAGGGGTGTGTGGATTGGCATGAAACACATAAAAGGTCTTTCTTTGCCTCAACAATATTATTGCTCTTGAGAGGGAATGACAAGCTAGTCTCTTCACTGCAGAGTGCTCCCTCTTCCTATCATTCCTTTTATTTCTTAAAATTAATTTATTTATTTTAACTGGAGGCCAATTACTTTATGATAATATGGTGGTTTTGGGCATACATAGATTTGAATCAGCCACGGGTGCACGTGTGTCCCCCCAGCCTGAACCCCTCCCCCACCTTCCTCCTCACCCCGTCCCTCTGGGTTGTCCCAGCACACTGGCTTTGAGTGCCCTGCTTCATGCGTCAAACTTGGACTGGTCATCTGTTTCACATATGGTAATACACATGTTTCAGTGCTATTCTCTCAAATCATCCTATTGAACCTGGACTGGTCATCGATTTTACATATGGTAATATACATGTTTCAATGCTATTCTCTCAAATCATCCCACCCTTGCCTTCTCCCACAGAGTCTAAATGTCTGTTCTTTACATCTATTTCTCTTTTATTGTCTTGCATATAGGATTGTCATTACCGTCTTTCTAAATTCCACATATATGCGTTAATATACTGTATTGGTGTTTCTCTTTCTGACTTACTTCACCTTCTGTATAATAGGCTCCAGTTTCATCCACCTCATTAGAACTGACTCAAATGCATTTTTTTTAATAGCTGAGTAATATTCCATTGTGTATATGTACCACAATTTCCTTATCCGTTCATCTGCTGATGGACATCTAGATTGCTTCCATGTCCTAGGTATTGTAAACAGTGCTGCAATGAACATTGGGGTACACGTGTCTCTTTCAATTCTGGTTTCCTTGGTGTGTATGCCCAGCAGTGGGATTGCTGAGTCATACTCATCATTACTTTTTAAATTTCAGAACAAGGGCGGGGCTCACCCAGAGGTTCCAATCCCTGCTGAGGGTTGAGAGGGAGACTGAGGTGCTCCCTGGATGCGTTTTGTCTGAGGACATTCGCACTAAGCAATTCCATACCCCACTCCATGCGAGGTTCGTGTAGGATCCACCACTGCCATCTCTCCTATACCTGGCAGGCATCCCGGTACTGTAGGCGCTCAATAAACGCTTATTACATGCAGAATGGTTGCAGCTCTTTGGTGTTAAGTGAGAGTCTCAATGCTGACAGGGACTGTGATGGACTTGCCTCAGAAGGCGAACACAAACCAGTTTCATTGTGGGGGCGCTTCCCTTGTTTGCATGGTTTCACGGCCAAGTGCATTGCCTGATACGCGATAGGCCCTCAAGTATGTCTTGACTGAGATGTTTGCTGAACTAACTAGTTATTTGAACAAATTCAATCATCAGCATACTTTTCTTGAGCTATTTATGTATAGAGACGCAGACATGGAACAAAACTTTAGCTGCTTTCCACCAGGAGGCCCTGAGGAGGGCATGGCAGACCACTCCAGTATTCTTGCCTGGAGAATCCCGTGGACAAAGGAGCCTGGCAGACTACAGTCCATAGGGTCGCAAAGAGTCCAACAAGACTGAAGTGACTTGGCACGTGCACACACACACCAGTAGGCCTAGGTCCAAAAGCAAATGTCCTTAGCAGTCCTGGAAGTCACCCAGATGAGTTCAGCCAAAATACATGATAAGAAATGGGGGGTTGGGAAGGCAGGGGTCCATACTCAAATATCTTTTTAGAAACACAGCAACAGTATTTGTTTGGTTTTAAATTTTAAATCATTACAACTCAGCTCAAACACACCATTATCAGTCAAACTAGGAACCATTACAATCCACACATTTTTGTCAGTGAGAAATAACTTTGTTTATTCTTATAGCATAAAAATCCATGTTTTAAGATTTGACAAACTTATGGAAAGTATTTTCAACCTCCTGCTGGTTGTGGAAGTATTTTCCCTGCAAAAAGTTGTCAAAATGCTTGAAGAAGTGGCATTTGGTTGGTGAGAGGTCAGGTGAATATGGTGGAGGAAGCACAACTTTGTAGTCCAACTAGTTCAACTTTTGAAGTGTTGGCTATGCAACATGCAGTTGGGCATTGTCCTGGAGAAGAATCGGGCCCTTTCATTGACCAATGCTGGCTGTAAGCATTGAAACCAAGAAACCAACCACCAAACAATGACCAGGACCTTTTTTTTTTTTGTTGCCAGTTTAGCTTTGGGAAGGACTTTGGAGCTTCCTCTTGGTCCAACCACTGAGCTGGTCATTGCCGGTTGTCATATAAAATCCACTTTTCATCACATGTCACAATTTGATCAGGAAATGGTTTACTATTGTTGCAGACAATAAGAGATGACACTTCAAAATGATATTTTTTGATTTGCGGTCAACTCAGGAGGCACCCGCTTTTAGAGCTTTCTTACCTCACTAATTTGCTTCAAATACCAAACGATCATAGAATGGTTAACACTGAGTTCTTCTGCAACTTCTTGTTTAGTTGTAAGAGGATCAGCTTTGATGATTGCTTTTAATTGGTCATTGTCAACTTCTAACCATTAGCCACTGCATTCCTCATCTTCAAGGCTCTTGTCTCCTTTGCAAAACTTCTTGAACCACTTCTGCACTGTACCCTCCTAGTAGTCCCTGGGCCAAATGCATTGCTGATGTTGCGAGTTGTCTCCACTGCTTTACAATCCTTTTTGAATCTGAATAAGAAAATCGCATGAATTTGCTTTTTGTCTAACATCATTTCCCTGGTCTGAAATAAATATAAACAGCAAGTACTAAGTCATTAGCAAGAAAACATAAAGTGAGAAATGCGCATTAATGTGATGTATAACATAACCTCATTTATTTAAGAATGCATTCCAGTGCCAAAGTTTAACAATTCAAAACTGAAGTTACTTTTGCACTAACCTAATACATTGGAAGATGCCAGGGGCCGTGGAATGTGTGAGGGGGGAGGGGGGATGGGGAGTTAGTGTTTAATGGGGACAGAGTTTCAGTTTATGGAGGTGAAAAAATTGGGAGATGGAGGATGGTGAGAGTTGCATAACAATACGAATGTACTTGGTGCCACTGAACTGCAGAGTTAAATATGGTTAAATAGTATGTTTTATGTAATGTGACTTTTACCACAATAAAAAAATTAAGAAGTACAGCTTGCATGCTGCTGCTGCTGCTGCTAAGTCGCTTCAGTCATGTCTGACTCTGTGCGACCCCATAGCCAACAGCCCACCAGGCTCCACCGTCCCTGGGATTCTCCAGGCAAGAACAATGGAGTGGGTTGCCATTTCCTTCTCCAATCCATGATACACACATACATACACACAAAAACCCCACACACAACAACAGAAACAAAAACAGAATAAAGATGAGTGTGCATGGGTGTAATCAATTTCTGAAACAGTTATCCTTTATCTTTAAGGATACATTTTGAGGCTATTAAATGTTGCTACGAATTAGGAGAAGACAGTGGGCATGTAAGAAAGAAGGAAGATTCCTGGTTTGGAAATAAAGGAAGGTAAATGAGCAAGGCATATTTTCCTCAGTAAATCCTGCCACTGCAGACCTTGGCAATGCCCACTGCCAGGGAAATCCTTAGGGTCTAGGCCAAGGTGGAGGAGGTGGGCTGAGGCAGGAGTTTGAACCCAGGCTGCACTATTAGCTGTGTGTCTGTGCATGAGACACTAATCTAGGATGAGCTTGGGTTTTTTCACATGTCAAGTAAAGAAATAATAACTTTATGATAACACATGGAGGGTTTCCTAAGCATTTATCACATTTTATCTAATTTATTCCTTACAACAACAAATCTGTATAGTAGCTACTATTCTGTTTTATGGACCATGGGATGAGCCTTAGGAAGATTATATAACTTGGCCAAGACCACACAGGTAGTCAGGTAGATTCTGGACTTGAATGAGGGATACCTGATCCCAAAGTCAATTTCTTAAGCATTTTGCTGCTCTGTCACCTGCCCCTGTATATAATTTCATACACACAGAGGACCAGATGACATTTTCTCTGTGGAGTAGATAACAAAATGCCTGCCAAGAACACAGACAATGCTTTGCTTGTCAGTGTACTTCTAATCCACCCCTCTTTGGGTTGTTAGAAGTTTCTATGTGGCGAGCAAACACAGAGTGACTCTCACTTTCTGTATCTTACAGTCCAGAGAAGCAGCACTCGGGGGGCTGAACTAACGGTTGTCATCATTCTGGGGAACCTCACTGAGGGACCCACTGTTCAGGCTGTGCAGATGACTCCAGGTTGTCCTAAGGCCACCCAGGGGTTGTGCTGCTCTGATTTTGAAATTAACCCTTATTGTCTCCATGTCTGAACAAGTGAGGTTTTTCAATAATAAGGCAGGGTGATTTATGTAAGAGCCATTTGTCTTCATAATAAATTTATTAAACGATCATTGCTGCTTTTTTTTTCCCCTTTGTATTTGTCATTGGCGGCATGGTAATTGGTGTCTGAAGCCTGCTCTGGCATGTCATCAAACAAGCCTGCTGTTCTGATCAAGCGAGGCCGGCTTGGCAGCGGGGAGCCGGAAGAGCTGACAGGAAGCAGGAAGGCACCGGCCGCAGGCAGTCAGATCTTCCCAGGAAGAAGTGGCCCGAGTCTTTGGGGTCCCAGATTAACTCGTACACCCCTTCCTCTCCTTCAGCACCAAGGCATGAAGGTCTCTATCGAATTTGTTCATCTCCTTAAACAAGCACAGGTTAAATCCACACGCCAGGATGGTGGGCTAGCACTTCATTACAGCGTGCTAATTATCATCACCTCCAACAGCAATTAATAACAATTAAGGGTCTTGTAATAACATGAGCACTGTGTGCAGCTACTTTAGAAGCTGCAGGAAAGTAGAATGGATGGTTCTGAAATACCCAAGTTGGGAGGATCAATGGTATTCTCTTAAAATAAGAGTAAGGAAGATGGTGGCTCAGATGGTAAAGAATCTGTCTGCAATGCAGGAGATCCAAGTTCGATCCCTGGGTCGGGAAGATCCCCTGGAGAAGAGAAGGGCAACCCACTCCAGTATTCCTGCTTGGGAAATTCCTGGACAGAGGAGTCCGGTGGGCTATAGTCCATGGGATCACAAAGAGTCGGACATGACTGAATGACTAACACTTTTACTTTCTTTCGTGGAAGATGTTGCCAGGCTTGTAAACTGAGTAGCAGTGGGCCACCTCTATCTCCATCCCTCGAGGTGGGAGTAAGGATGACACAGGGTACTAAGCAAGGCCCATAGGCAGGCTTATTAGAAATCAGGATTCAAATGCCCCGAGGGTGGATCTGTATTCTCCAGTTCCAGCGTGTTCCCAAGACTTGTCTTACTAAACCTGCCTGTGCCCTGAAGTGAAATCAATCTCTGCTGTAGGGTGAAGGGAGTCCAGGAGAGGTCTGAGGCAGTGATCAGCCTTCCAGGTCTGTTGGGAGGAGTAAATGAAGAATTCCTGCCATGCACTCACAAAATACTGTCTGGCACACGGCAATTACTGAATGGAGCTCAGTTTTCTAAAACAATTATGAGGAAACAACAGTTCTCTTCCTCTGTGAATTGAGTTGCAAATGTCCAGTTTTACTCCCATTTGCTTATTTATTTATTTTTGGCTGTGCTGGGGCTTCATTGCTGCACTTGGGCTTTCTCTAGTTGTAGCAAGCAGGGGCGACTCTCTAGTTGCGGTGCAGGGGTTTCTTTGCCATTGCAGGGGCTTCTCTTGTTGTGGAGTACCAGTTCTAGGCGCGTAGAGTTCAGAAATTACAGCTCTTGGGCTCTAGACTGTGTGGGCTCAGTTATTGTGGTGCATGGATTTAGTCGCCCCACAGTATGTGGAACGATCCTGGACCAGGGATCGAACCTGTGTTCCCGGCATTGGCAGGCAGATTCCTAACCACTGGACCACAAGGGATGTCTTTACTCACATTTTTTAAGCCAAAAGTTTTTTAAAAAATGACATTATGTGCCTTAGAACGTTGAAGTTTTATGAAATCAAGGTGCACTCTAAAAAACTGTGTTAAGAAAAACATATACACTTCCAGCCAAAAAATCCTTTTAAAATTGGAGCTAAGTTTGTCAAAATACAGCCTTCTAAAACTCACTCAAGAGTTTTCATACAGATACTGGCAGAAACTATGCTCTGGAATAAAATATTTTTGCTAAAGTGGCAAATGCTTGCTTTCTTTAATGAATTGCCAATTTTCTAATGTTAGATACATTATAGCATTTTAATTTTTTAAGAAGATTTTTCTCTTTATCTTGGGAAATTGCAGAGATGATAAAAATCTAAATATAATTTAATGCAAATGTATTCAAATAATTATAGGATGAAAAATGGGCAACAAGTCAGAGCCCCCTGCATGTGTTAAAGACAGATGATGGCAAGGCAGGTGTTTTTGCCTTGAGAAGATGGGTTTGCTGTTCAACAGCAGTGGGGGCAGAGAAGCCAGGGAATATGTCAGACAGAAGCTGTTTGCTGACAAGCAGCAATCTTTCCCTACCATCCCTTTCTCCCTCTTGCTCTCTCCTGTTTATTCCTCCATCCTTCTTTCCCACAACATATTTCTTTTCTTCTCTTCTCCCTACCTCTCTCTTTTCCCTCTACCTCTTTCTTTCTCTCTTTATTTCTCAATGTCTTTTCTCTATGTCTTTCTATCCCTGGATCTGTTTTTCCTCTCTGTTTAGGTTTTTCTTCCCCCCTTGTCTTTTTGTCTGTTTTCTTCATACTTCTTCATGCTCCATCCATCTCCTTTCCTCTTTCTCAGCCACCAGTGACGGGTCAGCGACCAGGCTCAGCACAAGGGTGGGACAAAAAGAGGAAAACCAGGACTCCTTCTAAGGCTCAAGGTCTCATGGCAGGGGCAAATAGAGAAACAATCAACCTGCTAAGAAAGGGGAAATGTCACGCTGGACTCAGCCAGCACCCAGGAGAACTGTTTAGCAATGTCTCGGAGAAGGGAGGGAAGTTAAATAGAAAGTGAAGCTTTAAGGTATGTCGTGCAGGGTGAAAATTTTTCCAGGCAGAGTAATCAGCAGGGACTGACCCAAAGACATAAGCAATCATAGAATTTAAGGAATGGAGAGAAGAAGAGGTCAGGTGCTGCTAGATCAGAGCAGGGAGGAGGATAGGGTGGGGGTGGAGACACAGAACAGAACAGGGGTGTGTGAGAAGGAGAGGCCTTATAACTGTACATCAGTCCTAGCTGTGTATAAAAGTCCTATCTTCTGGATAGCACAGGCCAGTTTCTTTTTTAAAGCTCAGTCAAGCTCTTTAACTTAATAGGGACATTTTAAACAGGAACATTTACAAAATAATACCAACTATGAGCATCATAATTTTATGACACTAATGTCATTTAACCCCATCACTAGTAGAATAAATGATCAGAATAAAGGATATTGGTTTAAAACAGATCATTTAGATTTACATAAAGTTCACTCTAATGTCCTTTTTTTTTCTCGAGGGAAAATTTTATTATCCATTAGGATCACTACTCTTCCATGGATCTGTGCTTGGGAAGCAATCCTGTGTGCAGAGTCAGGAAGGCTGAATTTGCATTTGGGAAGTAGTGAAGAGCTGGTGAAGGTTTCTAAGAGATGAGGGAGCTCCCTTCCAGTCTGTTGTGTTTGGGGGTCACAAACTATGGTGGCCTAAATTTCCATATGTATTATAGGGGACAACCATACTGCAGTGGATAGTGGTGGTAATTAAAGTTATTAATGAATGTGAAGGCATTTAGAGGTATATGGAGATCCAGCTGGAGGGATCATTAATATTAGAGGATGGTCTAATCTTAACTCTTGATGTTGGATGCAGATAGGAGGTGATGGGACCATGCAGAGCCATGGAGGCTGAGTGGACAGCTTGAATCCTCCCAAGTCTTTCAAGTCTCTGTATTTTGCTGCCATTACCGGGGCCATCACTATGTGCTAGGTACCTGCTAAAAGCTTCTCTTGGTTATCCATTTAACTTAATTCCTTGCAACTTTTGTGTGCTCATTAGATATAAAATTATGTATTTGTTTAGCATTAGCATTTGATAGCTAATAATGGGAAAAGTCATGCCTTTCTATTTTAAACCACTGTACACCCACAACCCAATCACTGAAGGGCACAAAGTAAGTGTTTAATGATGGGTTGGCCAAAAACCTTGTTTGGGTTTTTCAGTAAGATGTTATGGAAAATCCAAACAAATTTTTTGGCCAACCCAATAAACAATTTTAACTGAAAAGATTTCTCAAAGATCTCATAATCTAAGGAGCATACGTAGGATTCAACCAAAGCCTGATTCGATGGGCCATGTTGTAACCACTGTATACCAGAACCCAGTTCTCCCTTTCCAAGAAGACCCCCAAGGTTTTCACTCTTCCACTAGTGACTGGCTATGCTAATAGAGAAGATGCTGAGTACTCATGCTTCAAAGCCTAGTTCCATTTCTACCTTCCAGGGAAGGCTCTTTGACTCATCTTGAAGATATGGCCTCCTCTGTGTACCACAGCTAATGGTACAGTGAAAAGAATGCCTGCTTGGATGGAGATGACCTGGAACTAAGTCCTGACTCTGCCTAACATAAGCTGTGTAGTCTTGAGCAAGTCACAGCCTCTCTGGGCTTCTGATTCCTCATGTGTGCAACGGGATAACAACCCTCACTTTGCCTAAAACCTAGGGGTCAAAGTCAATAAGTTGACAAGTTAGAAGTATTTACTGTCATGTGCTGCACAAGTATCAGCTATTAATAAAGGGGTCAGGTTGAAGTCACAGCTGGAAGACACAAAGAAATGGGTAGTTCAGATATGGACAGGAACGTGGCAGACCCTGCAGCCAATTTCATGAGCTTCTTACCACTCCTTCCTTGGCCTGGGAATCTTAATCAATCATTCATTCATACTTTCCTTCACTCATTACACATATATTTAGTGCCCACTTAGTGCCAGGTACTCCACCCTGAAATTGCTGAAATGAGAAAGATATGATCCCATCTCTTACACCTCATCAGATGTTAGGAAGATAGATAGTAAATTGAAAACTGTTACCAAACCCTTATATGACTTGGCATATACGGCCTTTATATGAGTCACTCCAAAAAAATCTGTTTTACAGATTATCAAATATCTGTTCAGTGCTCACATTTGCAACCTATCTTTTCAATTTTGTTTTCACATGTTATAGCTTATTGATTATTTTATTTGGGAGTTTTATCACACTAGTTTTATGAATTTTTACTCATCTAATTTTCAGTCATTTCTCCAATATTTTCTGAGGGTCTTTGTGTTTGGAGAGTTTCTGTTTTGTCTCAAAGCAATATATTACATCAAACATTTGTATTTCCAATGTGCCCAGCACTATTCCGAGGTTGAATGTACATTTATCTAATTATAGTCTATTTGATCTCTCTTCACGTGTCTCCATAGCATTTTTCTAGTTTCACAGAGTTCTTATAGTTTTTACCAATTTGAAACCTTTGATTAAAAACATAAATGTGTAAAATTGCATTAAATTATATAAGTAATTAAATCTTCAGAAACAAGTATAAAATGCTTATGAACAGTTCTCTGCTCTGTACTGCATTTCACAAAAGCAGCACATTTACTGTTACATGTTGTAGAACTTCTGAGCTTATTTCAGAAAAGATTATAGAAAATACACCAGAAAAATATACATTTCTTATGGCCAGGATCTATGTTTGTGCCCTACCAGTATCAAATACTTATAAACTGATGTGGATTTCATGTGACCACTGGCTGGAGTGTTCACCTGAGAAACCATCTACCTATCATTCCTTGGAGAAGGCGACGGCACCCCACTCCAGTACTCTTGCCTGGAAAATCCCATGGATGGAGGAGCCTGGTGGGCTGCAGTCCATGGGGTCACTAAGAGTCAGACATGACTGAGCGACTTCACTTTCCCTTTTCACTTTCATGCATCGGAGAAGGAAATGGCAACCCATGCCAGTGTTCTTGCCTGGAGAATCCCAGGGACAGGGGAGCCTGGTGGGCTCTGTCTATGGGGTCGCACAGAGTCGGACACGACTGAAGCGACTTAGCAGTAGCAGATCATTCCTTAGAGAAACATGACCAGGTCCTTTGGAGAGCTACAGAGGCAGGGAGGGGAAGAGCAGGAAGTATGATGGGTATGAGCAGAATACTGTCAAGGAGATAAAATGACTCAAGTGAGAGAGAGGAAGAAGAAGAGTTTTGGAACACTGTATTAGTTTGTCCAGGCTGCTATAGCAAAATACCATAAATTCAGGGGCTTAAACAAGCAAAGGGTATATCTCACAGTTCTGGAGGCTGGAAGTCTGAGATCCAGGTGTCTGCATGTCTTGATTCTCCAGGGGCTTCTGTCTTTGACTTGCAAGTGGCCACCTCCTTGCTGGATCCTCACATGGTCTTTCCTCTGTGCCTGTGCCTCCCTGGCGTCTCTCTGTGTGTCCAAATTTCCTCTTCTTATAAGGATATCAGATTGGATTAAGTACCACCCATAAGGCTCCACTGGAGAAGGAAATGGCAACTCACTCCAGTGTTCTTGCCTAGAGAATCCCAGGGATGGGGGAGCCTGGTGGGCTGCTGTCTATGGGGTCACACAGAGTCGGACATGACTGAAGTGAGTTAGCATAAGACTTCATTCAACCTTGATTACATCTTGAAAAGTTCTGTCTTTGAATGTAGTCACACTGAAAACTAGGGCATATGGATTTTAGGGGAATACAATCAGTCCATCACAAACATCTTTAAAACTTGGCTCCAATGTCATCTCTTCTGGAAAGCTTTCCCAGATTTTCCCAGGCAAAGTTAATGGTGGAAATTCCCATGTGACACTTATTCCTCTTTCTGCCGTGAGCTACACTGTCCTATAAGAATCTTTTCTCCAAGTCATTATCATCCCCTACCACTGGGAAGCTCTCTTCTTTGTATTACCGTCACCCAGTGTAGGTTGGTGCAGTGGGTACAGTAGGAATATGAAATGACTGATCAATGAATTGCGAATAAAATGTGTTGGGGTTTCTCAAAAGAAACAAACAAGATCATCTTTGAGCCAACTGAACAGAAGGTTGGCAGGCTACCAAGTGAAAGGAAAGATCTGACCAAGTTTAAGTCTGGATCAGGAATCCAGGCATAAACATGTAGGAATGAGGGCTAATGGCCAGGAGCAGTAATGCTGAGACAAGATGCAGTGGTGGACAGAGCCTGAGTGCAGGAACCAGAAGGTCCAGATCCAAATCTCAGTTTTTTGGTCACTTACTGGCTGGATGCTAATGGGCAAGTCATTCAAGTGCTCTGAACTACAGTTGGCTTAATAGTCAAATGAGACCATACTAATTGGTGGGAGTGTCTGAGTTAAATGAAGACACCCATGTAAAGAACCCACTACAGGATCTGGTACATTGCAGGTAATTGACAAATGATAGAAACTTCCACAACGAATCCATCTCACATCTTTCAAAATGCTGTCTGGATAGTCAGACCTTAGCTCTCCAGACACTTTGAGGACCTGAAAAAAAATCTGAACTGCTTTGGAAAACTTTGACCTGCCAGATGGAGGCCTTCTAGATCCACCATGGCAAAGAGAAATGGCCCTAGCATTACTAATGGTGTTTTCCTTAAAAAAATTACATTAAGTCTCCTTGGAGTTCAAATGAAATGCGTTCCCATGATAATACTCAGAGCTTAATGTTCATAACATTTCAGAATACAAAAAATCAGTTCTGTGTTTACTTTGTGCTTATTAAACAGAAAAAAGATGAAGGGAGCAAATAGAGGAAAGATAACCAAGATTATTTCCAATTTCTCAAGATACCCTTTCCACCTGGATGCTTTGATAATGGCATAACAGAGAACAAAGTCTGAGGTTACATGAGGCTCAAGAATATGGGGTACAAGTCACTGGGTTCTGTCATCCATATGTTTCATTTGTAAGATAACAAAGCAAACACTGGGGTAAATGACTTCAGATTTAAATTGTCTTAATTTTTATAGACTTGTGAAATCATAGAATGAGAAAGACCTTGAGAGGTCATCTGGAACCTGTGTAAATTTTAAAACTCCTCATCTCGATTAATTTTAAGAGTGACAGAAGAGGAAACTGTATAATCTTTTACAAGAGCCCATTCCGGTGTTCGATAGCTCTCACCTCAGGAAAACGCCTCTCAGTGTTAAGCCAAGTGATTGTTTCTGCTGAGAAAAAAATGTCAGTCACTTATTTCACCCAAAGGGTAGAAAGCATGGAGTTCATTTATATAAAAAGGGCTAGGTAACTTGCTGAGAAATAGTCAAAGCTACTTTGACTTTAGAGTCCAAAGAACTGGGTTCAAATCTAAATACTGGCACTTGCAAGCTCATAAATACTTCACTTACCTGAGCACCTTTTTCCTTTTTTGTAAATGGAAGCCCTAGCCTCAAAGCCTGCTGAGTGTATAATACAAGGAGGAAGTAGTGAATTCCAAGTTGTGGTATTACCATATGCTGTACTGTTTTCAAGTACTGAAATATTCATTTATTTCTTGGTGTGCTATTTTAATTTTTCTTAAATTTGATATTTGAGTTATTAATATCTGGAGAGCAAGATCAATGGTCCAATTATTCAAATTATGTGAAAAGACGAACTGATGCAAAATCTACAAGTCTAGACAGCTCCAGGCCTGTGTGAATAGCAATAAGCAACTATATTGTGGTCTTGCAAAGTGCCTATTGAAGAAATAATTATTATTGCACTTCAAAGGATTTCTGAAAAAGTAGAATATGAATGTGACAGTATGGAAATTATTACAGGACTTCTGTATCAGATTCAGCAAATATCTATGATACAAATGCAGAAGATGAAGACAAACCAAATGTTTTCTTTGGCAGAGGTTGGGGTGGAGTGGGAAAGACCTTATTATTAATAACAAGAGACCTACAGTCCTTGTTGGGATGGGCGTGGGAGGAGGAGTTTTTAAATAAGAATTCCTCATAACATCTAGTAAGAGGTAAAATTATTTGAAGGTGTAATTTGAAGGAACATATTTAGGGATAACTCCTAACTATCTCAAGACCATTCTTCTGCCTAGTCAGAAAATCACCAGAAAGAGCTTTTACAGCAGCAAGAAAAGCTTACACAAACACATTTCTGCAATGCAATGATGTCACTGACTCATTTTTTTTTAAGCCACATGTTTTTAAAAAGAGAAAATAATATTTTCATTTTCAGCTTCCATTACTGATTAGATTTTGCTACATTATATATTTCTTAGGTTGTATTTTGAATAT
>SJYQ01001793.1:1937334-1966647 GCA_006410935.1 Redunca redunca | reverse complement strand
CCCCACCCCGCCACCTCAGGAAGCCTGAAAGTCTGGCTGCTGCTGAAACTGCTGCTAAGTCACTTCAGTTGTGTCCGACCCCATAGACGGCAGCCCACCAGGCTCCCCGGTCCCTGGGATTCTCAAGGCAAGAACACTGGAGCGGGTTGCCATTTCCTTCTCCAATGCAGGAAAGTGAAAAGTGAAAGTGAAGTCACTCAGTCGTGTCCGACTCATAGTGACCCCATGGACTGTAGCCCACCAGGCTCCTCTGTCCATGGGATTTTCCAGGCAAGAGTACTGGAGTGGGGTGCTATTGAAAGTCGGGCTATTTGTATTCAAATCATCTCTCCTTTTTATTATCTGTCATCCATCTTTCCCTCCCTCCTGCCTTCCAAGAAATTTACAGGGAGCACATACTCAATTAAAGGCTTAGAGGAATAGTGGACAGATCACAAACTTCCAGACAGGTCTGGGTTCAAGTACTAGTTCAGTACTAGATTTACCAGCTGCAGGACTTAGAGCAAATGGGTACTTCTCTGATCCTGTGCTTCTTTACTTAAAACTGTAAGTAATAATTGCTTCCTTGCACGTCTTTGTTGAGGTTTATTAACATATGAAGGTGATCAGTGATTTTTAAAAGATTCTCAGAGATAGATGCTAGAAATAAAGATGCAGAAAAAACTGAAAAAACAAAAAACCCCACCAAGACCTTGGCACCATAGGAGACAGGAAAAGTGAGAGAAAACATAAACAGCTATTACAGTACAGCATGTTAAATGATTTAAGAAAGAATTTTCTTGTTCCCCAAAGGATGCAGCCATGCCTGCAGAGGAGGAAAGCTGACTCCCTAGCCCTCAGGTACATACACTGATGTAACTTGTCTCAAGCAGTAGGGGTCTGAATTGACCTGATGCCCCAGTGGACCTTATTACACTTGCAGGTGCCATTGTGAAATAACAAGCTCTCCTCCCATGGTACCCCCTCTGCACCTCCCCGCCACAAACCAGTTCTTCGCCCAGCCTTCCTGTTCTGAACTTATTATATATCCACTCCCTCCCTCAAGCCTTGATCTTTTCTTATCAAGCCTAGGTGTCTCTTGGTTCAAATTTATTTTCTCCCCAAGACTAAAAATAAAAATCCTCATGTTACAACTCCATTCGTTGCCTGGAGATAACATTCAGCTCTTCACACTCAGGCAGACCTCCTCCAGCTATGCCAATTCAATCCTGTTCTGTTGCTTCATTCATTGTGAATAGGATACCTTTGGCAGGTGAGGTGTTATGAACATCAACATGTTAAATCTTCAGTAAAGTCATTCTCCTGGGCAATTTTTCCCCCATTTCATTTTGTCCAGAATGCTGTCATAATGTCCACTGATATCTCTAGTCTTTGCCCTTGAGTTCCTCAGCAGTTCAGTAATACATGCACCCATCCAACAGACATCTATTTGAAGACCTATTGTGTGCCAGGCATTGTGTTACAGCACTCCTTTGATCCTTGTAAGACTGGCAGGTGTGTGTGCCTGCGTGTACATGCATTTCAGCTATTTTTTCAATTTTGGCTGTTGTTCAGTGATAAATGTGTGCAGGGAAGCAGGGCAAGGTGTGGTCACAAGTGTGGATTTCAGCTGTCACCTATATCCTTCACATCTTCATCTAGAAGCCACATACCTGCCAATTACAGAGATCTTTATAACCAGGTTTGTAAGCTCACAATTGGTTGTCTATGCTACACTTAAGAACAGGATGGTTCCACATTCACCTCTTCTACTCACATGGAAGATTCCTCTGCCAGGGAGTACAGGCTCTTTATCTTGAGAGGACATCTATATTATCCATCCATAACAGTTTCGTTTGTATATACTTAATTTCATCACTTGGCTGTTTCACTTTTGAAACTCCCTGCATTATAGAAATTAGCTCTTTTTTGTCTCGGCTCTATTATAGATTGTTTTGTCACATTTTATTTTTGTGTTTGCTTTTTTGTTAGTTTTAAATGCTGGTTTAAGCAAAATAATGTACAGTTATTCTTCCATATTTGACTGCGTTGCCCTTTTTGGTCAGCTCTGTATTGTTTTTGATTTACAAGTAATTTTGAAATATATACCCATTTAAAAAGGAATGGCTGTACACTCAATTTCTTCCATCTAAATCTTCTTCAGGAAATAATTTAGGCAAAATGTTACTATGGTAGATGATGAATAAGAATTTAGATTATTGCTCTTTCAAAATATTTCTTTTTATTGATAAATAAGAGTGTTTTGATTTGCTGCTCTATTACAAATTCTGGAGCCCAATATTTGACCATAATTGTCACCTTCCCATCTAGGGGTAAGCTAATCTGAGACTGGAGAGGTGTACAACAGGCCTCAAACACTTAGAGCCAGGCACATGTTATTGGATTCAGAGAACCTGAGCATGGGTAGGTTGGCTATTAGTACACCCATTTTACAGCTGAGGAAACTGAGGCCCTCAGAAGGTAACTATCAAGGCAAGGCAGTCAACACTGTGGTGGCAGGACACAAACATAGGTGTTCTGATTCTAAATTCTATGCATCCCTCCTCTCACCCTAGACCACACATTCAGAACCAGGGTATAGTCTTCAAAAGGCATGGGAAGGATGAAGAAGAGACAGGTCTGGGGAAAAGGAATCGCTAGAAGGTCTCTCTAGTATATTCAATACTTATGGGGTTAATTTTATTAAGAGTCTGATTCTGAAGATCAAAAAGGTGAGAAACTGGAGAGAAAAAAACTTTAATGGGTGAGAATGTGGCAGTGAGAGGCTGTGAGAAGATTTAGGGTTGAGAGGGACAGAAGTCCTAAGCAGGAAGTGGGATGTGCCCAGGCTGAAAAACTACATTTTGGGTCATGAGTTTAATTTGATTTCTATTACATTACAGAAGGGGGAATGGTAGAAGAGGTAGAAGAGAAATTGGCTGCCTTATGAAGTAGAGAGTCCCTATTATAAAAAGCTTATGACTCTCTGTACTAGTCACGGTTAACCAGAGAGGCAGAGACAAGACCCAATAGATTGTATATGGGTACGTGTGTGTGTGTTTGTTTGCACATGTAAATATGTGTGTATATGTGTGTCTGTGTGTATGTATGTGTATATATACATATATATTGAATTATATATATATTCTATTCAGGATGTATAGTTGAATTATTCCTATTCAACACTTCTCTGATATGTGTTACTTCTTTGACATTACTCAGTTGTGTCCGCCTCTTTTTGACCCCATGGACTGTAGCCCATGAAGCTCCTCTGTCCATGGAATTCTCCAGGCAAGAATACTGGAGTGGGTAGCCATTCCCTTCTCCAGGGAATCTTTCCTGCTCAGAGATGAAAACCAGGTCTCCTGCATTTCAGGCAGACTCTACTATTTGAGCCATCAGGGAAGTCCATATATATACACATATGTGTGTGTATATATACATACCCATGCTTATATATGCATATAATCTCCTAGTGGTTGGTTCTGTTCCTTTAAAAATATAAATAGGTACATTATATATGATTATACACATGCATTACATATTTTTATATATTTTATAAATATGTATGCATTATTTATTTATAGAGAAATTTGCCCTTTTCCAACTCTGGGAACTGGTTAAGCAGTCCATAAATCTGTTGTATCTTGTCTGATGCTGGAGCTTGAAGTCCACTGGGTAGGTAGTCAGGAAGGAAAGATGGATATAAGTAATGAGGAAAATTAGGAGCAGTTGGGAACCCACAGGCATGAGCTGAAACTCACTAAGGGTGAACTGGAACCTCAGTTTTCACTGCTACCCCAATTGTAAATGTGGATGACCTGCTGGAGCCAGAGCCTCTTCTCAAAACACACACAAATGGATGACGGGTTAGAGAAGTTGGAGGAGGATCTGGGGAAAGGAAATCCACTCGTAGGCTTGGTTGCTGGTTTATGCTGACTCAGTGAGTCAGCAGATCAGCAGCAACACATGAGCAGCAAAGTGGCTAATGCGTCCTTTCATCCTACAGATTTCCCAAGCACCTCTCTGTGGTCCACCCTAACTGAAAACTACAGGAAATTGAATTCTGAGTAATGAACTTCAGTCTAGCCAACCTGACATATAGAAAGCCACCATTCTAGGTGGGAAGGAATACTGTGTCTGGTGGAGAGCTGATTTTGATGCTCCCCAGAGGCACAGCAGAAACTCAGGGAAGCCAGCATGCCTTCTGACTATTGAGCACCCAGGTCCTCTCCAGCCGTGGAGATCTCCCTGTGCATTCACTGATTTAGCTGTTTTCAGTGCCCTTGTCACTGGAGATTCCCATTCTCCAAGACCAGAGAATGGGAAAGAGTCTTCCCGTCTTCTCCCTTCTTTATTGCCAAAGATCAACACATCTGCCTTTTGTATTTTGAAGATTTATAATTGCATGCATTATTACAAGCAACAATAATAGTTAAATTATTCATTGAGAATATATAATGTGCCAGACCCTTTCACCTGCCCTCTCATTAAATTCTTACAACAATCCTATATAGAAAGCATTATTGTTACCTTAATTTTACTGATGTAAACTGATTGATCAAATTGCCAACATCCGCTGGATCATCAAGAAAGCAAGAGAGTTTCAGAAAAACATCTATTTCTGCTTTATTGACTATACCAAAGCCTTTGACTGTGTGGATCACAATAAACTGTGGAAAATTCTGAAAGAGATGGGAATACCAGACCACCTAACCTGCCTCTTGAGAAACCTCTATGCAAGTCAGGATGCAACAGTTAGAACTGGACATGGAACAACAGACTGGTTCCAAATAGGAAATGGAATACATCAAGGCTGTATATTGTCACCCTGCTTATTTAACTTCTATGCAGAGAACATCATGAGAAACGCTGGACTGGAAGAAACACAAGCTGGAATCAAGATTGCCAGGAGAAATATCAATAACCTCAGATATGCAGATGACACCACCCTTATGGCAGAAAGTGAAGAGGAACTAAAAAGCCTCTTGATGAAAGTGAAAGAGGAGAGTGAAAAAGTTGGCTTAAAGCTCAACATTCAGAAAACGAAGATCATGGCATCTGGTCCCATCACTCCATGGGAAATAGATGGGGAAACAGTGTCAGACTTTATTATTTTGGGCTCCAAAATCACTGCAGATGGTGACTGCAGCCATGAAATTAAAAGACACTTGCTCCTTGGAAGAAAAGTTATGACCAACCTAGATAGCATATTGAAAAGCAGAGACATTACTTTGCCAACAAAGGTCCATCTAGTCAAGGGTATGGTTTTTCCAGTAGTCATGCACGGATGTGAGAGTTGGACTATAAAGAAAGCTGAGAGTCGAAGAATAGATGCTTTTGAACCACGGCAAAGTTGAACACTTTTTCCAACTGTGTTGGAGAAGACTCTTGAGAATCCCTTGGAGTGCAAGGAGATCCAACCAGTCCATCCTAAAGGAGATCGGTCCTGGGTGTTCATTGGAAGGACTGATGTTGAAGTTGAAACTCCAATACTTTGGGCACCTGATGCAAAGAGCTGACTCATTTGTAAAGACCCTGATGCTGGGAAAGATTGAGGGCAGGAGGAGAAGGGGATGCCAGAGGATGAGATGGTTGGATAGCATTACTGACTCAATGGACATGAGTTTGTGTAAACTCCGGGAGTTGGTGATGGACAGGGAGGCCTGGCATGCCACGGTTCATGGGGTCGCAAAGAGTCAGACATGACTGAGCGACTGAACTGAACTGAAACTGACTGAAACTTGAGATTGATGTGCTCAATGTCAGATAGCTATTATGTTTTGGAGCAGAGATTCAAATCCAAGACCTTCAGCTTTGGAAGCACCACCACCACCATCACCAAAAATAACAGGAAATAGAAATTACAACATGGCTAAGACCCCTCTCAGAGTTTTTACAGTTAAGTCCCTGGTATCTAAAATCTCTTACTTTCTTTCAGGTTGGAGAATGATTCTATCAGAGGAAAGAGAGAAAGTAGAAGGGTAAATAGATATAATCTGAGACAATAAAAATGATGACAAAAAAGAGGCATACAGGACGCATCAAAGGGATAAATTCAAGAATGGGGAAAAAGAAAGGAAGATAACAAGAAAAAGATTTTTCTGTCTTAATACTATTCCACATAGGAAGGTATGATTTCTCACCTATGATGGCTGCAAATGACTACAGTTGAATAAAAGGTAGACGCATCTAATCAACTAAATAAATAGCAACGGTGCAGGTAGCCAATTGATGGCTTTCAAGCAACTTTAAAAGGTTAAGTGGTAAAAAATAAAAGCTAAAAACCAAGGAATGAATAGCAAGGAATGGGGAGAGTCGTTCTAGCAGTTATTCAGAATTGGGTTCCAGGGGCTTGTTGTCTGAGCATTCTCAGGACAGGTCAGGTCTGAGGTCACTACAGGGTTGGCTAATGAGGGTAGGCAGTCCTTCATGTCTACTTTCAGAAGAGAGTAACAGCCAGAAAGCCTTTGAAAATCACGAGTGCAGGCTAGAATGTAAAACTCCGGTTGCTGAACACATAGCAGGCCAGGCACGTGGCTCTCAAACCAGCATCTTCGCTGTGCGGCTGCGCAGCTGTGGTTCAGCGCCACTGAGCTGCTGGTATGCAGAGTGTCTAGCCTTGCACCCTTCTCGCCTAGCACAGAGCTGCTCATCCTTTGAGTTCCAGCTCAATAGCATCCTCCATCTCAACATATTTCCCAGCATTGCTCTTCAGGGCTTCTTTCTGTCTGTTCTATACGCTAATTAATTGTTTACCTCTCTGAGCCCCTTGAGCGGAGGGATTGTGCCTGCATTTCCCCCACATTTTCATTAATGGCATTACAAGTGTCGGGAACACTCCTCAGCTTAGAGTCACTGCACTGCTCCCTCTTCTAAGCGCAAGCCACCCTGACTACTTACAAGCCTCGAACTTCCTTTGCCAGGCTTCTCCAGAGTTCTCTCTTCTTTTCCATCCCCACTGACCCTACCTCTGTTTACTTCATCAGTCTCTCTTTCTAGGAACAAATGAATAATCTTTAAACATCTCCCTCACAAATACATGATTTGTCTCCACTTCAGAGAGCTAGGATTTTTTCAAATTGGAGGAGTCAGATGGTGCGCAGAGGTAAATATCCAGGACTCATCTCCCTACAAAGCTATACTTCAACATCTGATTTTCAAACCATGTGAACAGTTTCTCCCAAAATCAGTCATCAGAGAAACACTCTTTATCCTTCTTCAGCTTGTTGATTTACCCTTCCTAACTGAACAAGATGGGAGAACACTGCAGACTCCCTTAACTGTGACTCAAGTAGCAATACAGACCACTGAGCTGCATCAGTGTTTAAAAACCAAGACTTTTACAACAGAATCCATCCATAGATGATAAGGCTTACATAAGTGATATTTCCACCCATTGAAGCTCTTTTGGACACACTGATCTTAATCACAAAGATAGATATTATTATTCCCACTTTATAAACATCACAATAAAGGCCCGAAGCACTATGGTGGCTCTTGTAGGATCTCACAGCTGGTTAGTGACAGAGTTCATTTAAAAAAAAACCTTGATTTCCCCAGTCCAGGGAAGGCATACATCTGAGAGAGCTTCTACTCCATTACTCTGGATGCTTACTGATTTTAAACTTTTAAGTCATCACATATCTATATATTTTCAACCTCTGTCTATAAGCAGAATGCATTTGAGAGATTTATGAGACAGGCAATCTAGAAAAGATGACTGTTTTCAGAAGCTACTGCTCCCCAGTCCTCTTTAGGTAGAAAACCTTAATTTGTCTTCCCAAATTCACTCCACCTCAGAGAATAGCTTTGTGGATGGAAAAGCAATAATAAAAGACCAAATGCAGTCCGGCTGCAAATGATCAGCCTCTTCTCTTCATTGTGGTAATTTACAAGCTTCCCCTAGGTCCGGCAGTTACTTACACACGTGGTGAGCTCTGCTGGATAACCTGGCCAGCAATGGGGAGAGTGCTCCCTCAACCCAACCCCTATTTCTCATTTAACTCTACTCATTAGAAGAGGCTGCAGCACAAGCCAGGTTGACATGTCAATAAGTCACCAAGGAAATGCAAAAATTGACAGCTGAGGAGTCCCAGCAACCAGTCTTCTCCACTACAGAAGCCCCCAGAAAACAGGTTTCTCAACCTCCTTGCCAGGTCACTTAAATGAGTAGTGACATTTGAGTCCCTCAGAGTAATTAATTTCCTCTGTCTCCAATAGTTCCTCATATTTTAAATGAATTTTTACAAGTCTCAGATCCTCCAGACTCCCAGCTCGCTCTCTAGTCCCGTTGTTCCCCAAGGTCTCATAACAAATAGCTCCCACTCGTATTTGCCTTGCAAACTCACATAAACTGGAAATGATAAATACATTATCTGGGCTTTTTAACAGACCATTGTTTAATTTTCTATGCTTGTCTGACTGGGGAAGAGATGAACATTACCATGTGGAGAATAAAATTTCTATTCTATGTAAGGCAGGTTGGGGTAATCTATGGCAGAAACACCGCACTCTGTTCATCCTAATAGGCGATGCTGCTAATTAAAAGTGTTAGGAAGGAACATCCATCCACCAGTCTGTGATTCATTCAGCATTATCCCTGGTAAACAAGAAATAGATATTGGAATGAATGGTTCTAATTTGTCAAAAGAATAGGCATTTTCAATTGTGCCTTCCTAGCTCCCTGTATGAAGTACATAATTCAGTGTTGCTATCATTTAAAAGTTTAGGACCTCAAAAGAATAGTACTTGTCCCTAAAGCTCATAAATCTCCAAGTCTGTTTCCTATGTAGAGACATTTATCTTATGCACGGTTTGACTTTAGTTTGCACAATTGAGAATAGTTCCTTCTGTTGGTAAATATATTTAGACTGGGTTTTGAGAAGGGAGGTGACATTATTGTACTTAAAAATCAAACCAGTCTGAGACAACCTATTAGGAGAAACTCAAATCTGGGCAGGAAAACTTAAGACTCTTAATGACATTTACTAGATGCTTAAAGACAAGAAGAAAGAGAATCAATATTGTCTTTCTGTAACCGTAAACACAAAGTAGCCCAGAGAAAAGGCACCGATTCCTGAAGGCTCCATAAACCCTCTAGAGCTTAAAGAGGAACACAAAAGCACAAAAGCCGTCACTCCAAGAAGACCCTGAGACATTTGTGAGGGTTTTCCCAGAGAGCAAGATTTTCCTCAGGCTAGCAAGACAATCAGCCTCAAACATTTACCTTTGTGTTGTGTAAAAGGGTCCCTTGATCATGAAGACGCGGAGTTGGGGTTCACCAGCATGTCTTGCTGAATGCTGAAAACAAATAAAACATGATATTAAAAAAATAAACATTAATTATTTAACTGGCTTTTTTTTCTTTCTTCTATTTCATTCAAGAAACATTTACTAATTTCCTACCACACAGCAGGCATTGGAAATAAAAAGACGGCATAAACAAAACACGCCTAAACAAAAATCAACAAATATAGCCCATTGTAAGGACTGAACAAGAAGTGGTCCACACGACCTCTTAGGTAGGAGGATGTGTGAGTGTGTGTGTGTATTGGTGTTACTTCCTAAGATACATGTGTGTGCATACACTCGGGTACATTTTTATACATACACAGAAGCATGGAAGAATTTTTAAAGAACTTTCCCATATGAACACACTCGTGTACATTTCTACACATACACAGAAGCAAGGAAGAATTTTTAAAGAACTTTCCCATATTTGTAATTTATCTGACTCTCTAAAGGCTTGAGCTCTTGCCTTAAGATCAGTAAAGAAGAGGGCACTGGAGAAAATGTCAAGAGTCTTAAAAGTGTTTGTAGCCTTTAATCTGCAATTCTCCTTCAGGAGTCCTTCTCAAGGAAACAATAGAAAATGCAGGCCAATATTTATGCACAGAGGCTGGCATCACAATGTTGTTTTTAAGAGGGAAACAGACAATGGAGGAATGATAAACTGAATATTTCTACATAGAGTAATAATATAAATGTGCAAAAATATCACAAAATTCCAAAATATAACAGCAAAATTGTTTACAAAGTTTGAGCTCATCCATGCAGAAATTAGTCTTTAAAATATGCCAGCTGTATGAGAAGGGAGAATGGCATTGAAACATGTATACTATCAAGCAAGAAACGAATCGCCAGTTGATGTCAGATGCAGAATGCAGGATGCTTGGGACTGGTGCAAGGAGAGGANTTCCATGGACAGAGCAACCTGGCAAGCTGTAGTCCACGGGGTTGCAAAGAGTTGGATGCAGCTGAGCACATAGCACACATGGCTCTGGGAAGCCGTGGAGTAGTTGGGCTATATAAGGTGTGTTCACGTGTATCCTGAAGCATGGAGTGAATTATACACAGAAGAATAAGCTATCTAAAAGCCTTTCCTTCCAAATCCATAGTCTCCTTGCCAGAACCTTCTAGCCAAACTAAGCATATCCTCTTTAACTTTCCTTTACTGCCAGTTAGCACAAGATGCTTCATAAGACAAGAGATGCTTTGACTGAGGCCATAGTTGGGGTAGTAATGAGGTTCTTCAGAGACAAAAAACATTAATGAAAAATAACTTCAGACTAGAATTGACAGATGAAGTGACCCATAGACTTGGAAATATCCTTGTAAATAAAAAAAAAAAAATATGCCAGCTGTTAACAGTGGTTATTTCTCTGTAGTATGCTGCTGCTGCTATGATCATACGTTATTTATCTCTTTTCGTTTTCCAAATTCCTTATAGAGATCACACATTATTTTTCTAGGAAGAAAATGAGTATATGAAAAAATTTCAGCTTCAACACCACCATTTCTGTTCCACTTTCCTTACATCCACTTATGTAACTGAGAACTCCCTGTTCCATGCTGAAATGGAGAGATAACTCCATTTTGAAGGCAGAGATGCAGGAGACACAGGTTTGATCCCTGGGTCAGAAAGACCCCCTGGAGAAGGAAATGGCAACCCACTCCAGTATTCTTGCCTGGGAAATCCCATGGACAGAGGAGCCTGGTGGGCTACAGTCCATGGGGTCGCAAAAAGAGTCAGACACGACTGAGCGACTAAATGGCAACAAAAAAGGGTGACGCTACACAGGCGTTGTCCATTCCATGTCTGCCTCTTTCTGTGAGCTCCTCAGAGGAAGTCATCATACCTTACTAATCCTTGCTTCCTGAGAACCTCGACCAAAGATAAGCTCGTGCTGCTGCCACTATTTAGTCACTAACCCGTGTCTGATGCTTTTTTGACCCCACGAACTACAGCCCACCAGGCTCCTCTGACCATGGGATTTCCCAGGCAACAATACTAGAGTGGGTTGCCATTTCCTTCTCCAGGGGATCTTCCCAACCCTGGAACTGAACCCACATCTCCTGCTTGGAAGGCAGATTCTCTACCACTGAGCCACCTAGGAAGCCCAGACAAGCTTATGGTTTTCATCTAATCAGTGTTTGCCCCATAAAAGAAGGAATGAGTAAATGAATGAATTTAAGACTTAATAGGGACTTCCCTGGTGATCCAGTAGGTAAGACTGTGCAGGGGAACTGGGTTTGATTCCTAGTCAGGGAACTAGATCTGGCGTGCTGCAACTAAGACCTGGTAGAGCCAAACAAATAAATAAATATTTTTTAAAAGACTTAATAAATGGAAGTGACTTGACAAAAGTACATTGAGAAAATTGTTCATTCAAAATAATCAGTGACAATAAAATTTAAGTTCCATTTGAATTCACAGAAGATAGAAGATAGAAAGCAGAGAGAGAACCATTTTTTAGCAAAGTCAGTGAAACAGAAAAAAAAGCCTATGTTTAAAACACTTACACACACAACTCAACATAATGGAATATCACAGCCTACATCTTCCAATATATTCCAATACCCGGAATCTTTTTAAAGACTGGAATATTTATCTAGTAACAATATCCCATTGTAGCAACTCAGTTATTTTACATGTTTGGGGTTGCATATACATAAACTAAACAGATACTTATTACTAGTTTAATCAGCAATGGCTGGTTGACTCCTTACTGAAGGAAAAAAAAGCTACAGGATAGATGATTGCTATGGTTTATACAAATTCAATTTAGTTTATTCATAAAACCAGTGAAATACAGCCAGTATATTAATTTACAGTTGTATTTCTCTGGAGATAGAGCTGGTTTGAATCCCATCTCTGTCTTTTAAGATCTGGGTATCTTGGGCAAGTTATTTGACATTTCTAAGGCTCAGTTTTCTTACATATAAAATGGGATAATAAAAACATGAGTCTAATAAGGTTATTGTAAAAAACAAAATGAGAGAAAGCAGAGCATTCAAAACAGACCTCAATTTGATGCCTGTTTACATCCAGACCTGGACTTTTTGTACACAAGCCAGTCCTTCTTTTTATCATGTGCCATGAAATATGCTATATACTACAAATATTATCTCATTTCATCCTCACAGTATTTGTTAGGAAGTGGTACTTTTCTTTTACTTTATAATCCTTTTTATTTCTATCTTATTGGTAGTAATGTCCCCTCTTTCATTTCTGATTTTAGTTATTCAAGTCATCATCTCTCTTTCTCTCTCTCCTCTTATTGAATTAAACTAAAGGTCTGTAAATTTTGTAAATTTTTATTTATTTTTTAATTGAAGTATAACTGCTTTACAATGTTCTGTTAGTTTTAGTTAATCTTTTTGAAGAAACAACTTTTGGTTATGTTGACTTTCTCTCCTGTATTCTATCATATTTTTCCACTTTAAAAATGAGGAGACTGATGCCTAGTTTTAATGTTATTGTCCGAATCAAGACTCAAACTAGAACTGATTCAAATGTATTCTTTTTAATGGCTGAGTAATACTCCATTGTGTATATGTACCACAGCTTTCTTATCCATTCATCTGCTGATGGACATCTAGGTTGTTTCCATGTCCTGGCTATTATAAACAGTGCTGCAATGAACATTGGGGTACATGTGTCTCTTTCTGTTCTGGCTTCCTTGGTGGGTATGCCCAGCAGTGGGATTAACTGGAGCCAATTATACAGAGTGAAGTAAGCCAGAAAGAAAAACACCAATACAGTATACTAACACATATATATGGAATTTAGAAAGATGATAATGATGACCCTGTATGCAAGACAGCAAAAGAGACACAGATGTGTAGAGCAGACTTTTGGACTCTGAGGGAGAGGGTGGGATGATTTGGGAGAATGGCATTGAAACATGTATATTATCATGTAAGAAATGAATTGCCAGTCTATGTCCGATGCAGGATACAGGATGCTTGGGGCTGGTGCACAGGGATGACCCAGAGAGATGTTATGGGAAGGGAGGTGGGAGGGGGGTTCATGTTTGGGAACGCATGTACACCCGTGGTGGATTCATGTCAATGTATGGCAAAACCAATACAGTATTGTAAAGTAAAATGAAGTAAAAATAAAAATTAAAAAAATAAATTAAACAAGAAAAAAAAAAAAGAGAGAACTCACACTACTGACCCAGGGGAAAAAAAAAAAAAAGACTCAAACTAGGCTGTCTGGTTCCAAAAGCTAATCTCATTAACTGTTTTGAAAAGAAGGTACTAAGTCTAGGTTTGCACCAATCTTCAACTCATAAGAAAATTCAGTTTACAATTTTGCTATGCCACACCACATTACTGCATATGCTATGGCTTGAATTTTATTCCCTGGTAGTCACACAATGGCACCCCAATCCAGTACTCTTGCCTGGAAAACCCCATGGATGGAGGAGCCTGGTAGACTGCAGTCCATGGGGTTGTTAAGAGTCAGACATGACTGAGCAACTTCACTTTCACTTTTCACTTTCATGCACTGGAGAAGGAAACGGCAACCCACTCCAGTATTGTTGCCTGGAGAATCCCAGGGATGGGGGAGCCTGGTGGGCTGCTGTCTATGTGGTTGCACAGTCGGACACGACTGAGGAGACTTAGCAGCAGCAGCAGCAGTCACACTTAAGTACCCTCCTATTTCTTTTCTTATTAAATACTTCAAGCTTGAATTTTAGTATAGACATAATTATAACCCTAAACTATGTACTACCACCCATCCTTGTCAAATATTAAAATTCCATCATATTTGCTTGAGATCTTTTCTTTCTAAAATTAAACATTATAGATACAAATAGATTTTGCCATGAATTTCCTCCTAATTCCAAAAAGATAACTATTCTTCTAAATGTCCCTGCATGTTTTTTCTGCTTCTAATACATGTTTGCATCCATAAACAATATATAGCACAGCTTTGGCTGTTTAAGACTTTGTTTAAATATCTCATTGTAGGCATCCATCTGAAGCCTGCTTATTTTGTTGAATATGTTTTGAATAATTTACTACTTTGATAGAATTAGTTTAAATTCTCTTATTTTAACATTTAGATTGTATTTTATCACACATTTATATTCTAACAATCATTAATATTAATGGACATTTGAGCTATTTCCAAATTGTGCTAATACAAATAATGGTGTGGTGGATATTGTTACACTCTTGGGCTACATATTGTGGTTTCTCTACTGACTTGCTAGGCCAAAGAGTATATGCCTCCTCAAAGATATATGAGATGTGGCAAACCGCTCTTCAATGTAGCAAGAGCGATTTATACTATTTCATATCATTACCAACATTGGGTATTGCCAGACTGTAATATTTTTTCAATCTGATGGATATAAAATAATCCATACTTAAATATACATTTCTCTAATTACTAGAGAGATTAGACATTCTTTGACCTTTCTCTTTTATATTTTTATATGACTTTTTTCCTTCTGCTTTTTATATGCCTTTGTTTCTTTTTTCCTATTGAGTTGTTATAAGAAGGTAACCACATACACTAAACAAACAAGAAAGCAAAACACCTCGTATGCCTGATGGTCATACAGGCTATGGGGTTGAATCACTTTTTTAACTTTTTTATTTAGTACTGGGGTATAGCCAGTTAACAATGTTGTGATAGTTTCAGGTGAGCAGCAAAGGGACTGAGCCATACCTATGCATGTATCCATTCTCCCCCAAACTTATGGGGGTTTACTCTTCACTAGGGTCGTTAGGAAAAACCTTACCAGGAAGGTGACATTTAGGCAAATGTGGGTGCAACCAATGGGAAGCAACGGAAAAACAGTAAAATTATAACATTTGATCAAGACATGCGGTGGTACTCAGTATATTCTATACAAGTTTGCATGTTTTTACAGTTATATATGTTCCAGTTGTTTTTCCAAACCTAAAGTTTATCTTCCTATTTTGTTTATAGTGACATAAAATGTTTTAAAATTTTAAGGTAATAAAGTGAAGTCGCTTAGTCGTGTCCGACTCTTTGCGACCCCGTAGACTGTAGCCCACCAGGCTCCTCTGTCCATGGGATTCTCCAGGCAAGAATACTGAAGCAGGTTGCCATTTCCTTCTCCAGGGGATCTTCCCAACCCAGGGATTGAACCTAGGTCTCCCACATTGGAGGCAGACGCTTTAACCTGTGAGCCACCAGGGAAGTACTCTAATACAATAAAACATATTAGTATTTCCATTTTTTGTTTTATTAAATAAAACTTTGCCAACACTGGATCATAAAGATAGTCTCCTACAGTTATTTTTAAAATGATGCCTTTTGCATTTAATCCATTTGGAACTGATACTCTTTATATGGGGGCTTCCCTAGTGGCTCAGACAGTAAAGAATCTGCCTGCAATGTAGGAGACCTGGGTTTAATCCCTTGGTTGGGAAGATCCCCTGGAGAAGGAAATGGCAACCTGCTTCAGTATTCTTGCCTGGAGAATCCTATGGACAGAGGAACCTGGTGGGCTTCAGTCCATGGGATAGCAAAGAGTCAGACACAACTGGAAGACTTCACTTTCTCTTTCTTTCTTTCTGTGATTCCTGCATTGCTTTGTAATGATGCATCTATCATGTATTAATTTTATAATCAGTATAGTCTATTTCTGGGCTCTAGCTTTTATTTCAGGTCTTCCCTGATAGCTCAGTTGGTAAAGAATCCTCTTGCAATGCAGGAAACCCCAGTTTGATTCCTGGTTCAGGAAGATCTCATGGAAAAGGGATAGGTTACCCACTCCAGTATTCTTGGGCATCCCTTGTGGCTCAGCTGGTAAAGAATCTGCCTGTAATGTGGCTGGAGTGGCAAGCACTGGCTGTGCGATGCTGGCATGGCCGAGAGGAGACATTCAAGGTAAGAAGCAGTGGCTGCGCTTTATTGGAGCAGCTGTGAAGAGATACTCCACGCTCAAGGTAAGAGAAAACCCAGTAAAACGGTAGGCGCTGAGAGAGGGCATCAGAGAGCAGACAGACTGAAACCACGATCACAGAAAACTAACCAATCTAATCACATGGACCACAGCCTTGTCTTACTCAATGGAACTAAATGATGCCATGCAGGGCCACCCAAGAAGGACAGGTTATGGTGGAGAGTTATGACAAAATGTGGTCCCCTGGAGAAGGGAATGGCTAACCACTTCAGTATTCTTGCCTTGAGAACCCCATGAACAGTATGAAAAGGGAAAGAGATAGAACACTGAAAGAGGAACTCCCCAGGTCAGTAGGTGCCCAATATGCTACTGGAGGTCAGTAGAGAAATAACTCCTCAAAGCAAAAACAACACCCAGTTGTGGGTGTGACTGATGATGGAAGTAAAGTCTGATGCTGTAAAGAGCAATATCGAATAGGAACCTGGAGTGTTAGGTTTATGAATGAAGGCAAACTGGAAGTGGACAAACAGGAGATGGCAAGAGTGAACATAGACATTCTAGGAATCAGCAAACTAAAATGGACAGAAATGGGTGAATTTACATCAGATGACCATTATATCTACTTCTGTGGGCAGGAATCCCTTAGAAGAAATGGAGTAGCTATCATGGTTAACAAAAGAGTCCAGAATGCAGTACTTGGATGCAATCTCAAAAACGACAGAATGATCTCTGTTCGTTTCCAAGGCAAACCATTCAATATCATTGTAATCCAAGTCTATGCCCCAGCCAGTAATGCTGAAGAAGCTGAAGTTGAGTGGTTCTATAAAGACTTACAAGACCATTTAGAACTAACACCCCCAAAAGATGCCCTTTTCATTATAGGGGACTGAAATGCAAAAGTAGGAAGTCAAGAAACACCTGGAGTAACAGGTAAATTTGGCCTTGGAGTACAGAATGAAGCAGGAGAAACACAAATAGAGTTTTGCCGAGAGAACGCACTGGTCATAGTAAACACCCTCTTCCAAGAACAAAAGAGAAGACTCTACACATGGACATCACCAGATGATCAATACCAAAATCAGATTGATTATATTCTTTGCAGCCAAAGATGGAGAAGCTCTATACAATCAGCAAAAACAAGACTGGGAGCTGACTGTGGCTCAGATCAAGAATTCCTTATTGCCAAATTCAGACTTAAATTGAAGAAAGTAGGGAAAATCACTAGACCATTCAGGTACAACCTAAATCAAATTCCTTACCATTATACAGTGGAAGTGAGAAATAGATTTAAGGGACTAGATGTGATAGATAGAGTGCCTGATGAACTATGGAATGAGGTTCATGACATTGTACAGGAGACAGGGATCAAGACCATCCCCATGGAAAAGAAATGCAAAAAAGCAAAATGACTGTTTGAGAAGGCCTTACAAATAGCTGTGAAAAGCAGTAAAGTAAAAATCAAAGGAGAAAAGGAAAGATACATCCATTTGAATGCAGAGTTCCAAAGAATAGCAAGGAGAGATAAGAAAGCCTTCCTCAGTGATCAGTGCAAAGAAATAGAGGAAAACAATAGAATGGGAAAGACTGGAGATATCTTCAAAAAAGTTAGAGATACCAAGGGAAGATTTCATGCAAAGATGGGCTCCATAAAGGACAGAAATGGTGTGGACCTACAGAAGATATTAGGAAGAGGTGACAAGAATACACAGAAGAACTGTACAAAAAAGATCTTCACAACCAAGATAATCATGGTGGTGTGATCACTCACCTAGAGCCAGACATCCTGGAATGTGAAGTCAAGTGGGCCTTAGGAAGCATCACTACAAACAAAGCTAGTGGAGGTGATGGAATTCCAGCTGAGCTATTTCAAATCCTTAAGATGATGCTGTGAAAGTGCTGCACTCAATATGTTAGCAAATTTGGAAAACTCAGCACAGGACTGGAAAAGGTCAGTTTTCATTCCAATCCATAAGACAGGCAATGCCAAAGAATGCTCAAACTACTGCACAATTGCACTCATCTCACAAGCTAGTAAAGTAATGCTCAAAATTCTCCAAGCCAGGCTTCAGCAATACGTGAAATTCCAAATGTTCAAGCTGGTTTTAGAAAAGGCAGAGGAACCAGAGATCAAATTGCCAACATCTGCTGGATCATTGAAAAAGCAAGAGAGTTTCAGAAAAACATCTATTTCCGCTTTATTGACTATGCCAATTGACTTTGACTGTGGGATCACAAGAAACTGTGGAAAATTCTGAAAGAGATGAGAATACCAGACCACCTGACCTGTCTCTTGAGAAATCTGTATGCAGGTCAGAAAGCAACAGTTAGAACTGGACATGGAACAACAGACTGGTTCTAAATAGGAAAAGGAGTACGTCAAGGCTATATATTGTCACCCTGCTAATTTAACTTCTATGCAGAGTACATCATGAGAAACGCTGGGCTGGACAAACCACAAGATGAAATCAAGATTGTCAGGAGAAATATCAACAACCTCAGATATGCAGATGACACCATCCTGATGGCGGAAAGTGAAGAAGAACTAGAGCCTCTTGATGAAAGTGAAGGAGGAGAGTGAAAATGTTGGCTTAAAGTTCAACATTCAGAAAACTAAGATCATGGCATCTGGTCCCATCACTTCATGGGAAATAGATGGGGAAACAGTGGAAACAGTGTCAGACTTTATTTTGGGGGGCTACAAAATCACTGCAGATGGTGACTGCAGCCATGAAATTAAAATATGCTTGCTCTTTGGAAGAAAAGTTATGACCAACCTAGACAGCATATTAAAAAGCAGAGACATTTTGCCAACAAAGGTCCATCTAGTCAAGGCTATGGTTTTTCCAGTAATCATGTGTGGTTGTGAGAGTTGGAGTGTAAAGAAAGCTGAGCACTGAAGAATTGATGCTTTTGAACTGTGGTGTTGGAGAAGACCCTGAGAGTCCGTTGTACTGCAAGGAGATCCAACCAGTCCATCCTAAAGGAGATCAGTCCTGAGTGTTTTTTGGACTGATGTTGAAGCTGAAACTCAAATACTTTGGCCACTTGATGTAAAGAGCTGACTCATTTGAAAAAACTCTGATGCTGGAAAAGATTGAAGGCAGGAGGAGAAGGGGGCGACTGAGGATAAGATGGTTGGATGGCATCACCGACTCAATGAACATGAGTTTGGGTAAACTCTGGCAGTTGGTCATGGACAGGGAGGCCTAGAGTGCTGCAGTCCATGGGGTCACAAAGAGTCAGACACAACTGAGTGACTGAACTGAACTGAGTTTTTATTTCATTCATCTAGTTTTCTATGCAGATAAATATCCACACTACCCTAACTGCTATAATTATATCTTACTTTGTCACAACTGGTAAGACCTATCCGTCTGTTTATCTGCCTGTCTGTCCAGCCAGCCAGTCAGCAATCACCCATATATTCACCCACCCTTTATTATTTTTCATAAATCTTTTTTGATATCCTAACTGTGCCAAACACTTGTTTGGTCACTGTGTATTTAATAACAACTGAACAGATACCCTGCCCTCATGGAACTTATACTCCAGAGGATGGAGACAGACACTATGCAAATAAGTGATAAACACTGTGTAGGCCAGACAGAGATAAGTGCCATGGAGAAATATGAAGCAGGGAAAGAGGATTCAGCACATGGTAACAGCCGATATACTAGATAAACTGAAAAACCTAATGACATAAAAATGAACTTATTTTAAATACACACCAGACATTTACGGTTTACAATAAAAATTTAAAATGCTCATGCTTGGAATATAGCAGTAGTTTACAACTTCTGGTGAAGAACTAAGTGGTGGTCCTTGAAAATGCAACCTGTCCTGGCCAAGCTGTGACTGCATAGAAAAGTTTATTCTAGTCACCTGGGAAAAGAGGGCTGGGCACCTATGCATTCTGTCTGGTCTTTCATTGCAACCTGACTCAAGACACTGGTCTTGGACCAGAATGAGACTGTGGTTTGTCAGCTGGACAGTGTGGAAGCCTCGAAAAGTTTCTGCTTCTAGAGATCTGCAAATAAGACCAGAGTGCTCATACCCAGCTCCCCACCCTGCACCTGCTGCCAATTACCAGTGTTTTCACAAGTTGTCTGGAGACATGATTACAATTGAAAGAGCACTGTTTTTCCCTCCCTCCGTCAATTCATAGAGTAAAAAAGCCAATGGACAGTTGCATTTTAAAGTTTATTTATTTACCCCAGTTTTCAAACCTTGGGCAGTTATCACCTTTATTCTGTATGAAACTTAGGATATTTTCTTTTTAACACGATGAGCACTATAAAACTCTAGACAAGTTATTTCACCTTTCTAAACTTTGTTGTATACTCATCTTCAAACAGGATAATCATATCTAATTGCAATTGTAGACTTGTTGTGACCATTAAGTATTATATTGAAAGACTTTAGTATAGTGACGGTATATGGCAGTCATGGAATAAATGGCAGGTATAAATAAATTCTTACCATTAGAACTGTGAATCAAATAGTTCCAGGTATTTGCCAAAGATCTCTGATATTTGCCTGGGTCTAGAATCCCAGCCTCTTTGGGGCTGTTCCCATCTGAGCACATATTGACAGAAGATAAATAATATGAATTAGAACCTCAAGCCTCAGTTCTAGCCCCAGCACTTTATCATCACCAACATGTAAGAGCTGCTTGTGTTCCAGTGAGAGCCACAGCATGTAAATGGCATCAACATGTTAGGGTTACCTCATTTGCATATCCCCCCAAATGCTACAATATGTTGGACAGATATTGCAGAGCTGGATGTACACTATTTATATCTAGGATCAATGCATTAGGGTTTGCTCATTTGCATATGTCTAATCATAGCAAAGGAAACACCCCAAGGGGTCAGTACTACCTCTAGGGGAGCCAATCACAGTAGGGCTAGTTCCCTCTACCCCACTACTGAGTCTGCACAGCTTCACTGCAGGGGCCCACTGACCCTCCCCTCTCCTCATTTTCCAGCTAATCTCTGGTTAAAGGTCTGGAACTTGTTCTGAGAAGAACCCTCATTTCAGTTCAGTTGCTCAGTCATGTCTGACTCTTTGCGACCCCATGGACTGCAGCCTGCCAGGCTTCCCTGTCCATCACCAACTCCTTTCAAACTCATAGCCATTGAGTTGGTGATGCCATCCAAACATCTCATCTTCTGTCATCCCCATCTTCACCTGCCTTCAATCTTTCCCAGCATTAGGGTCTTTTCAAATGAGTCAGTTCTTCGAACCAGGTGGCCAAAGTGTTGGAGTTTCACCTTCAGCATCAGTCCTTCCAATGAATATTCAGGATTGGTTTCCTTTAGGATTGACTAGTTTGATCTCCTTGCAGTCCAAGGAACTCTCAGGAGTCTTCTCCAACACCATAGTTCAAAAGCATCAATTCTTTGGCACTCGGCTTTCTTTTTGGTCCAACTCTCACACCCATATATGACTGCTGGAAAAACCACAGCTTTGACTAGATGAACCTTTGTTAGCAAAGTCTCTGCTTTTTAATATATTGTCTAGGTTGGTCATAGCTTTTCTTCCAAGGAGGAAGCATCTTTTAATTTCATGAGTGAAGTCACCATCTGTAGTGATTTTGGGGCCCAGGAAAATAAAGTCTGTCACTGTTTCCCTTGTTTCCCCATCTATTTGCCATGAAGTGTTGGGACTGGATGCCGTGATCTTCTTTTTTTGAATGTTGAGTTTTAAGCCAGATTTTTCACTCTCCTCTTTCACTTTCATCAAGAGGTTCTTTAGTTCTTCTTCACTTTCTTCCATCAGGGTGGTGTCATCTTCATATCTGAGGTTATTGATATTTCTCCTGGCAATCTTTCTGTGCTTCATCCAATCCTGCATTTCACATGATGGACTCTGCATATAAGTTAAATAAGCGAGGTGACAATACACAGCCTTGCAGTACTCCTTTCCCAACTTGGAACCAGTCTGTTGTTCCATGTTTGGTTCTAACAGTTGCTTCTTGACCCACATACAGATTTCTCAAGAGGCAGATTGAACCCTCAGGCTAGATTCAATCCACAGTGACAGTTTATCAGCAGCCAGGATAGTGAAAGCATTCATACCCACAAGGGAACTAGTGGGTACTGGTAAGGGAACTAGTGGGCCAGCAGTGGTACCATGTAAGGTGAGAGCACTATGACCTTTTACCTCTCCCCCAAATGAATGTGTGTTGTTGTTTTTCAGACACTCAGTCATGTCCAACTGTTTGTGACCCCATGGACTGCAGCACACCAGGCTTCCCTGTCCTTCAGTGTCTGTGTGTGTGTGTGTGTGTGTTAATAAGCATTCATAAGAAGGAAGGTTTAATCAAGAGAAGTTAAATAGTTTGTGCTATGTATTTATTTGCTATATTGAGCAATTCTATAACAGATACCAGTCACTGAAAAAGGTTATCCCTGGTTGGGTTCCGCTTGTTACACTGAAGACAGCAGACAGGGACTCCCCTGGTGGTCGAGTGGTTGACTTTGCCTTCTAATGCAGGGGGTATGGGTTCAGTCCCTGGTCAGGGAACTAGGATCCCTTATGTCCTGTCACTCCCCAATAAAACTCCACAAAACACACACACACACAAAACAGATGCAATATTGTAACAAATTCAGCTAAAAAGACTTTTAAAAGAGCAGATAAATATAGTATAGTTCATAGACCTCCAGTAGCTTTGGCAGACTGATTCATGTATTCACTTATCATCCATCTATCCATCTATTCTTCCACCTGATAAATGTTTAGTGAACCCTATTATAGTCCAGACACAGTTCTAGACCCTGGTGACACCATGGTGCTCATGGTCAAATGGGACTAGACAAGAAGCAACGACAACAGATTAACTGTCAATGACAATCCTGTTGTCAATGACAACAGGATTAATTCTAAGACAGAGATAAGTACTTGCTGCTAAGAGAGCACAGATGGGGTCTGCCTTAGGAGGAAGTGCATGTACTTCAAAGTCAGTTTGAAAAACAGCAATTACAGACTTTGGCACTATTGCGCTGTTTGTCCTAATTACTCTGGGGCTTCTAGCATCTCTTTTACACTTGCTTCTGCACCTTGCAACGTTCCCATGTCTGTCGTCCCTGTGTCAATCTCTGCTGCTCCTTGCTCTGCGCCTGGTTGTGATGGGCTATGGGCTTTCTCAGATGGGACTGTCAACACCTGCGTACATATAGCCTTTCCTCCTCCTCTGGAAATTCTCATTCTGAGTATTTCAGATACTGAACTGGCCCAGGTCTATTCTCTGGGAGCTGAACCCCCATCTGTTTAAGCCAAATAAATCAGTCTATCCTGAGTGAATTCTGGGGAGGCTTCTGGGGGAAATTTCCTTTGCCCTATGATCTTACATCTCTAGAATCCCTCTGGAGGCACATGTATCCAGGACAAGGCTGCCTACCATGAGTGTCTGATGGCTAAAATTAAGGGCAGCAGGGCAGAAAGTGGATCTGCTGACGCCACAGTTAGACAAGCTGGCACTGAGGTTGTAAAACACCCTTGGCGGAGCACACCAGTAAATTGTCCCACTAATTAGTTTATTATTTCATTTGAGAGATCAAATACATAAATAAAATTAATAAACCCTGCAAAATAAGTGCATCACTGGAAATAAAATTGTTTCTCAGGTCATTGCTTTAAACACAGACATTACATGCTAGAATAATGTTAACACAAGAAAGGCAAATCATGCTGTCTTGCAGGCTAGAATGTAACAGCAGCTAGAGGTTAGGGAAGGGAGTGGGTGGTGAGCCAGGGGATGGGTCTCAAAACATGGAGGGTGTTCTCTACTCAGTCACTACTTATAATGTGACCTTGAACAAGTCAATTTCCTTCCCTCCTCCCACCAATGAGTTCATTTACTGATGAATTTTAAAAAAGGGCTTGGACTACTCCAATTATGAAATTGCATCATTCTGGGAATCAAATGAAAACCACAGCTGGATTACTATGATCTTAGTCAGTAAACAATGAGTAATAAAAATGAAATGAAAATATGAGAATCCATTATAATATTCCAGTATGGATTCGAAGAGCTTGGAGTGATGGTAGATAATATCTGATCCTACATTGACCTAGCAAGGAAGGGAAAAGGGGTCACTCTTTAAGGGTCTCTTATATACCAGAATCTATGTTAAAGATGGGCTTCCCTGCTGGCTCAGTGGTAAAGAATCTGCCTGCCAATATAAGAGACAAGGGTTTGATCCCTGGGTCAGGAAGATCCCCTGGAGAACTAAATGGGAACTCACTCCAAGATTCTTGCCTGGGAAATCCCATGGACAGAGAAGCTTGGTGGGCCACAGTCCATGGGGTTGCAAAAGAGTTGGACATGACCTCAGGACTAAACAACAACAATGCTAAGGACATCACATATCAACCCTAAATAATATAAGCTTAGAGGACAAACAAAATGTGGCCAGGTTCACAAAGAGAACAGCAAGATTAGATTTCCTACTCCCTGGACAAAGGTTTTCCCAACAAACTGTGTGTCATCGTCCAGGACTGGGACCCCAGGCCAGGTTTCTTACTACCTAGCAGCTCACTGGATACTTGAGAGACAGCATGGGTGCTGGGCCTTGTGTCAGGCTCCTTTTGTACATCACTTACACAAGTACAGATAGCAAAATGAATAGTGGAATAGTGATGGACAGCCTAGGTCATGTGACTGCTCCTAGGCATCAAAAGGTGAGATGTGTGCACAGATTCCCCTTAAGGACTAAAGCACTCACTCCCCAGGGACTGGGAGTGTTGCGCTCTAAGCTCTGACTGGTTATAGCCAAGTACCTGCTTCCCTACTGCCCTTGGCTGAAGACCATCTCCTCTCCCAGGAGCACTGTGCTGTCCCAGGAGCAGCATGCATCCTATGACTGGCAGTGACGGGTGGACATAAAAAAGTCTGGCCTCTGGTTCAATCTGACCCCACTCTACAGGGCCAGGCTAGCTTCCGAGCTTCCCATGGAACTGGCTGAGGCCTTTCCTGTGACTATATCGTTGTTGAAATTCCTGCTTCTCTGACGACTCCCAATTCCTTTACTCCCCAGTAAATTCCCTACATTCAAATCAAAACATTGATGGTGTTTTCTACCCAGTCGCTACTTACAATGTGACCCTGAACAAGTCTCAACAATGGTTTTCTGAGAAAGTCTACTGGCATTGCTGTGAACCTTCAAAAATTACAATACGGTAAGTCGCCTACATTCAAAACGTGGAGTTGTGAACTTTCAAGGATGCAAACGTGTGTTTCATCAATGTCAGGGAGTGAAACTGCAGCTCACACTCCCATCTCCTGATCCTGATGTTCCTTCAGCTCCATTCCCCACCTTTTCTCTTCCGGTAACTCTTACCTGTTCACTTGACATGAGTCCCTGTATGACAACCATTTTACTGTACTATAAGATTAAAAATGCTTTGTTTTTTGTATTTGTGCATTTATGTATTGTCTGAAAAGTATTATAAATCTATCATAGTACAGTAGTCTATAGCTGATCATGTTAGCTGGGTACCCAGGCTAATTTTGTTGGGCTTACAAATTGGACTTACGAATATGCTCTCAGAATCGAATTCAATCGTCTGTAGGGGACACAGTGTACAAACAGACCAATTCAAGTATAGAAGAAGTCAGAAATGGTGGTGAATTTGTATTGAGTAAAGTGAAAGAAAGTGAAAGTGAAGTCGCTCAGTCGTGTCTGACTCTTTGTGACCCTGTGGACTGTAGCCCACCAGGCTCCTCTGTCCATGGGATTCTCCAGGCAAGAATACTGGAGTGGGTTGCCATTTCCTTCTCCAGGGGATCTTCCCGACCCAGGGATCGAACCCAGGTCTCCTGCATTGCAAGGCAGACACTTTAACCTCTGAGCCACCAGGGAAGCCCGTATTGAATAAGAAACTCAAAATAAATCATTCTTCAGGATGAGACTTCCGGGCTGTTTCCTTAACTATAAAATGGAGATAATCCCTACCTTGCATGACTTTTCTGACTTGTTACAACTGGTATGGCCAGTGTATACAGGGAAAATTTCTCTAGAATTATGCCCAAAGAGCAAATGCTGCAACTTTACAAGATAATGATTTCACCCAAGGTCTTAAAATCTCTCTTGTACAACCCTTGCTTTGTCTCTGACTCACTAGGACACAGTGCAGTGGGCTTCTGGTGGAAGGCAGTAATGAAAGAAAATGTCCTGCTTAGCCTCAGGAATGGCAAGAGTGACTGGGAACTTAAGGTTGATTGTCAACATGAAAATTCCAGAGGTTTGACTCTCCTCTCCTCTCTCAGCTGCCATAACCTGAGAGCTAAAGTTCTAGAGGAAAGTCAGAGAGACTTCTGTCACCTCAGAAATCTTTAGCACTCTATTGGCTAGAAAAAGTTCTGTCTAGAAATTGTTACATCACTCATTAGTTAGGTATGCAAACAAATAGGGCAATGAGACAAAAACTCCTTAGACTCTTGTACGAAGCAGAGTCAAAGGAACATTTAACCATGGTGACAGACCTGGACCAGAGAGACAGAAATGGCCTCCTAAGGCAGCGACTCTTGAGCTGGACTCTATAGACTGTTAGATGAAAAGAGACGAGTACAGTACAGATGGGAAATCAAATAGTTCAGTTGAGATGGACAGATAGCGCTTCCGTTCTAGATGGCAGAGTAGAAGTATGTGTGCTCATCTCCTCCTGTGAGGGCACCAAAATCACAACTAGTAGTTGGGCAACCATCAAAAGGAGGATACTGGAACCTACCAAAAAAAAGATACCCCACATCCAATGATGAAGAAGAAGCCAAAGTGAGATGGTAGGAGGGGCACAATCACGATAAAATCAAATCCCATACCTGCTGGGTGCAGGATGCACAAACTGGAGAACAAAAAGTTTGCTTAAAGCTCAACATTCAGAAAACTAAGATCATGGCATCCGGTCCCATCACTTCTTGGCAAATAGATGGGGAAACAGTGTAAACAGTGGCTGACTTTATTTTGGGGGCCCCAAAATCACTGCAGATGGTGATTGCAGCCATGAAATTAAAAGACGCTTACTCGTTGGAAGGAAAGTTATGACCAACCTAAACAGCATATTAAAAAGCAGAGAAGTTACATTGCCAACAAAGGTCCGCCTAGTCAAGGGTATGGTTTTTCCAGTAGTCATGTATGGATGTGAGAGTTGGACTATAAAGAAAGCTGAGTGCCAAAGAATTGATGCTTTTGAACAGAGGTGTTCGAGAAGACTCTTGAGAGTCCCTTGGACTGCAAGGAGATCCAACCAGTCCATCCTAAAGGAGATCAGTCCTGGGTGTTCATTGGAAAGACTGATGTTGAAGCTGAAACTCCAATACTTTGGCCACCTGATGTGAAAAGCTGACTCATCTGAAAAGACCCTGATGCTGGGAAAGATTGAAGGCAGGAGGAGAATGGGACAACAGAGGATGAGATGGTTGGATGGCATCCCCCACTCAATGGACATAGGTTTGGGGGGACTCTGGGAGTTGGTGATGGACAGGGAGGCCTGGCATGCTGCAGTTCATAGGGTTGCAAAGTCGGACATGACTGAGCGATTGAACTGAACTAAACTGAAAGTACATCTAGTAATGGGGGCTGAATATCTTTATCTTTCAATGTTATCCATCAAATGGTTTTAAAGAACAACTCATTGCTCAATATTCACTGAAAGGCATATTAAGACATATCTTAAACTATGTAAGTCAGTTAGAGTTAATTTATAGTATTTTATGATATGCATATGATTAATGCTCATTAATATGAAATTGTACTTTCTTGGGCTGCCACATGTAATTTTTAAGTGGTTCATTAAAATAAACAAGAACAGAAAGAGATCAAAGGCTGCAACCAGAACTTGTGTTCAATTCTCAAAGGTCAATTTTTAATGTAAATGTAAATGTATATGTAAGTTGGTAGGATGTGGGGTGGGTAGAAGTAAAATTTATGCTGAAATTTTAGAGTCCATGAGGAAGCAACATGGAATAGTGAGAAAAATGTGCTCTTTTGGAGTGAAACAAGTCCCTCAACCATTCTGAAGCTTGGTTTCCTTTTCCACAAAGTAAGCTGATCTTACTAAGGCTTTAGTTAATAAGGCTATTAAATAAAAGGAGGGATGGAGGATTCCATGGTAGTCCAGTGGTTAGGACTTTGTACTTCCACTGTGGAGGGCCCTGCAGGTTCAGTCCCTGGTCAGGAACTAGGATCCCACAAGCTGTGCAATATGGCCAAAAGAAAAGGAGGTTGGCAACTACTTGGTACATGGAAGCATCTGGCAGAACTATTAATAGTCCGCTGAGCCACTACCTCCACGTATTAAGTTGATTTGGAAAATATGGCTTTGTGGGAGTGAAGACAAGTTGACGTAGACAAAGAGTTGATTTTTTAAACAAAATTTTCTCTAGCATATTTAGGAAAGAAGCCATAGATACAAATTCAACTAACTCTAAGACTTATAAATTATGAGCTATCTGCTCTGGAAATGTGTGCTCCTGGCACATTGCAGATATATTTGTCTTTTGTTTCCAACACATACATAACTAGGTAAATTGCGCCTTTTAAATTATTTCAAGTACGATGTAAACATTTACAACTTTAAGCCAAAATAAATCCCATGCCATAAACTTAAGACACAGCTTTGAAGGGCAATTTGCCAATATATAACAGAAGCTTTAAAATTTGGTTAATCCTATGACCCACTTTTAGAAATTCATCCTAAATAAATAATTATGGATATGCCAAAAGATTCAGCCTATAAAACTGTCTATGCATCTTTATAACAGTGAAATATTAGAAATAAGGAGATTCAACAACAGTGGTCTAGATAAATAAATTTTGTCTTTCCATATTATGAGGCCATTAAAGCCATAATAAAGAAGAATATTTAATGGCGTTAAAATAAATTCTTAATGTTCTAAGTGGAAAGAAACAGGACAGCAGAATGTACATGAGACGACTTTTGTGAAAAATACTTAAGTGTGTAAGAAAATGATGAAAGAAAATTGCCCAAATGTTATGAATAATTATCATTAGCATGTGGGAGAACTTTAGTTTTTATTCTTGCTTATTTGGATTTCCTAAAAGTTCTACCATAAATATTTATTTTTATTTTAGAAGGTACTGCTTTCTCAAACTTATTTAAACCCATGCCATAAACAACTTGATAATAG